>PVIH01002910.1:0-174529 GCA_004025045.1 Sigmodon hispidus
ACATGCCCAAGCAGCAAACCACAACCACTGAATAGCTTGGGATCAGAAACACCCTGGACTGACCCTTCAAACCCCAGTCCATCTATAGGAACACCTGACTCACTCTTGAGGGAGGGGGGACAAAACTGGATTTGGCTGGGAGTGAAGACTGATCCAAGCATTGTTGGGCCAGTGTGACCATAGGACTGTCTGCTCCCTGTCAAGGGAGGGGATGGGGAGTTGCAGAGAAGAAAAATGATCAGATGTGGTGGGAGGGGGAAGAGACCTTCAATAAGGATATACAGGGATGGAAAAAAAAAAAATTCAGAGGGAAAGCTGAACACAAAAAAAAATATGTGTAGTAATCTTATTTGCATTTCCACCCTTGATAAGCCATGCTTATGATTATTATCCTCTGTATAGTTATTGTTAACTCTTCGGCATTTTTTTTTTAAATTCTTTTTACTGTTTTTTTTTTTTTTAAAAATAAAAAAAAAAAAAAAAAAAAAAAAAAAAAAAAAAAAAAAAAAAAAAAAAAAAAAAAAAAAAAAAAAAAAAAAAAAAAAAAAAAAAAAAAAAAAAAGAAAGTAAGCCACCACAAAAAAGCAACAATAACCCTTAAGGTTATCAATAAGGAATAAATGAATTAATATGACTTCTCCAGATGAAGCCACAGGAATTTATAAGCATAATCAGAATAAGCATCTAAACTCTACATAAGATGAAAATAATAATAGCAAAATCAGAAATGATCATGGCAAAGAAAGTTAATTTTAAAAAGGGGGTAAATAGTAACAATAATTAAATACCAAAAATCTAAATATATTTTGTCTTAGAGTTTTTATTGCTGTGAAAAGACACAATGACCAGGGCAACTCTTATAAAGAAAACATTTAATTAGGGTGGCTCGCTTACAGTCTCAGAGGTTTAGTCCATGATCATCATGATGAGAAGCATGGGATGCAGGCGGATGTGGTGCTAGAGAAATAGCTGAGAGTCCTACATTTTGCAGTCCACTGAATGACTGACTGTCACACTGAGGGAAGCTAGAGCAAAAGAGACTCAAAGCCCACCTCACAGTGACACACTTCCTCAACCAGGCCACACCCACTCCAACCAAGTCACACCTCCTAATAGTGCCATTCTCTATGAGATTATGGGAGCCAATTACATTCAACCTACCACAATGTGTTTGACCTATAGTATGATACAAAAAAAAAAAAAAAAAAAAAAAAATCTCCATTAGTCCTATTGAGGGAATTGGAAAGAAGCATTAGACAGACTGATTCCTTGTTATTTCACATGCCACTCATCTCTTACCTTTTATCACTCCAGCATCTTCTTCCTGAACTGAATGTCAAATTGTTCTTTATCCATCTTTTCACCTAAAATAAAAACAATGAGATAGTGATATAAAACATACAAAACCTTCCAAAGTTTTTAAAAATCAGATTTGCCATGAGCACAATTTAAAACATGAGGAATAATTCTGTATGATTTTAGTCTTTCATTTTTTCCAGATGCATCTCCAAATTTCTGAACTGGTTTAAACCAGAACTTCTTAAGCTGTTTTCAATCATGACTCCTTTTTCCGGTAAAATTTTATACAACCTTGAGTACACAGGTACATAAACAAATACTTATTGAGAGTAACACATAAAGAAGTTTACTTTAAAACAATTCTTTGGCATATACATAATTTATTAAATAACAAAAAAAATTGCATAATAGAAAATGAATGTTTATTCCTAGACAATGAATTAAATCTTGCATGGATATCTGATACAGCAAGATATAGAATATTATCAAAACCTTTCAGAACTAATGACTATTTTGACTTTTAACCATCAACGCTGAGAACACTGCTTCCCATTCATAGACAGCAGAAAACAGCACAAGTGACAGTCGGGGCCATTTCAGACACTGTTGGAAATCCTGTCCTCATGCCAAACCAAAATTCACTCTACGATATTTTTTTTTTAATGAACCCAAATCAACAATTCAAGCAGCAATTTTTTAAGTCAAACAATCTAAAACAACTAAGATACATTAGTAAGATTCACGGATGCTAAGGAACGGTGGTAGGAAAATTTAAAAGTCTTTGTTTTCCATAAACTGTCATGTTTCTGTAAGAGCAGAATTGAAGAGAAGTCCTTATAGATCAAAACACTTCAGATGGGATTTGGAGGAATCAGGCTGGATCTGACCCAAAATTCTCTCCCTAATAGCTAGCTTCGTGGTACTGGATGATATCATGTAAACTGACAAGAAAGAAAGTAATCAACAGTTCTCCCCGGCTGTGATACCTACAAACCACAATAATTGGAAGAGTCAAAGACCCCGCAGGTGCAACAGTGGCATTTATATGTGAGTGATGACCAACAGCTGTCATAGTTGATGTAAGATCCGCCCACCAGGAGGAAATTCATTCCTGCTTCTATAAACCTAAACTACCCAGCCCGGGGGAGACCATGGAACCTAGAGAAAAACCTACTACTACCACTTTCCCTACCAGTATAATCTCCAACTGCATTTTAGCTCAGCCTCCTCATCCTCTCCTCCTACATTCCTGATACTTATCCTTTCCCACAGAGAGTGCAGCTCTCACCCCTATTAAAGAAGCTTCTCCTACAACAGGTGGAAACCATTACAAAAAGTCACAACTGGTCAACGTACAGAAAACAACCGACTGTGATTGCTCAGCCCCAACTGATACATCTATAACAACCCTAACACCTAAGGATCACCCAGAGGACTGTAAGAGTTAGAAGACCAGGATATGTCCTGCAAATGTGTTGTCTTTACGTGACAGGGAAGCTGCCCCCATGAACTCATAACAATATGGTTACCTAAATAAGACCTGACTAATGACAACACTAGCTGACATGTCAACATGAATTATGGAAATCTCTAGATAAAGTGCTATAGGCAATTAATGACTTCTGGGAGAGAGGAATGAGACCACATGTGGTCAGCCCTAAAACACAAGACATATGCACAACAATAAATTGACTCAACAGGTTGTAATATATTCATTTCCACATATGTGTGCATAACAATAATAATTAAGAAAAAGAGGTTACAAATTTGAGAGGAGGTGGTTGCAGGAAAACATAAAAAGGCACTGAAAGAAAGTAGAACATATACATAGACTTGTTTTTGTTTTTTTTGTTTTTTTGTTTTTTTAGTTTTTAAAAAAATACTCAAGCCATCTGCAACTTCATCCCCTGCTCTCTGAAAAGGATAAGTTTCTTGCCTGCTTAACTGTCAACAACTACCATCAAACACGAGTAAGTCCTTTTCAAATAAGCCAGTAAAAAAAAAAAAAAAAAAAAAAAAAAAAAAAAAAAAAAAAAAAAAAAAAAAAAAAAAAAAAAAAAAAAAAAAAAAAAAAAAAAAAAAAAAAAAAAAAAAAAAAAAAAAAAAAAAAAAAAAAAAAAAAAAAAAAAAAAAAAAAAAAAAAAAAAAAAAAAAAAAAAAAAAGCAGAACTTTTTAATTATTCCATGGAGATGTATGATCTTTCCCAATGCAGCAAGTACCCAAAGGCAAGGCTCATGGTGTTTGGAGTCCCTTATATAATCTATTTGTGTTTTATGTCAATTTGACAAAAGCTAACATCATCTGAGAGAGGGAACCTCAAATGTGTTCATAAGATTGTGTTACAGGCAAGCCTGTTGAGCATTTTCTCAACATGATTGTTGGAGATGAGCCCAGTCCATTGTGATGGGACCACACCCGAGCTGGTGGTTCTGGGCTCTATAAAAAAGACTGGGCAAGCCATGCAGAGCAAGCCAGTAAGCAGCACACATCTATGTCCTCTGCATCAGCTCCTGACTCCAGGTTCCTACCCTGTTTGAGTTTCTGTCCTGACTTCCTTTAATGATGAGCTGTGATATGGAAGTGTAAGGCAAATAAACCCTTTCCTCCTCAAATTGTTCGGTCATGGTGTTTCATCACAACAGTACTAACTCTATGACGCAGTCTTGTTGAGTACATATAAAACCATCACTGGTGACCTAGCACTTGAAGTTTAGATCACCAAAGGCATATTTCAATACTCACATCACTCTTGGACAGTCCTTCAGTTTTCTGTGTATCATTGCTTCTCCCAAGCATTCATCCTACTTACTCTTATTTCTGCCTGTTCTCATGTTATTCATAATTCATGGCAAAGGTAAAGTATCAAGCATACAATCTGTCCCATACCAAATTCACACTAGTCTGATCCTGTAAAATTTATGACCAGCATTTCCAAAAACATAGTCCAAGAAACATGCTTGAAGGCATTATTCCATGGTGCAGGAAATTTGTGTCTACCACACAGATCTCACTCTTCAGTCTCAGTGGATCCTGCCACCTTAAAGCCTCTGGGAAATCTTAATATCCCAACACAGCTGACTGCAGCAACCAGCTGACATTTTGAAAATACTAGCATGTTCCAGAACATAACTTGAGATTATTACCGCTTCTGTGTGTGTGTGTGTGTGTGTGTGTGTGTGTGTGTGTGTTAATACCTTTTGTAGTTTTATTAGGCTTACAAGTATGTATACCTATGTGTTTCCCAAAACTGACTGGAAGTTCTTTAGGAAATTCTGTTGTTACTTTGGATATTAAAAGACCTGTGGCGGACCATAAACTAGACCCAGACTGTTTAATTGAAGACCTCTCTCACATCTAAAGAGCAGAGTATTTTTACTAAAGCGACCTATCCCAAACATAAAAATCATTAGCTAATAATGTAAACATGATAGACAGATCTAAGCCTGTTGTATTTTCCCTATTTTATATAGCAATTTCTTCCAAATTAAAACATTCCATCCTGGAGGGAGGATTCTTATGACTCAGAAAGTAAATGAAGCTTATAAAGCTAAAGAAATAACTCACAAGTCTCAGAAACTACCTAAAACTTACATGATTAACAAGGGTCCTTCTCTAAGGTAAAATAAGCAGTAACAAATAGGAGACAGAATACTCTCCAAGTAGCTGAACTATTAACAGGTTGTACAGGAAACTGCAAGAACACAGCTTTCATGAATCATCACCCATGTTGCAATGGGCTTTTCAATGATGCTGCTACCTTTGAGTCATCCATGTTCCTCTAAGCCCTTACCCATGCTCTGTAAGTAAGCCCAAAAACTCATTAGTTCAGCAAGCTGAACTATGGTGAAGTTATTTTGATCTATCACTGGTGCCTATCAGGAGTGAATAGATGTTTCCACAGAAAGACATATAACACCACAAAATTCAGACATCATAGTACCAGCCCCAGTATTTCAGAATACAACAGTATTTGCAAAGTACAAAGGCAAAGAAGGCTAAATGAGGTTATGTTGGAAGATCTTGATCCAATCTGTCACTCTTCCGAGATCAGACAAGATTGGGCTCATTCAGAGTGGTACGGCTGTAGACCAACCTGTCACTCTTACAAGAAATTTAGACATACCAGGATGCACATGCATAGAAAACAGATCAGGTGAAGACACACTGGGAAGGTGACAAGACAATAACAATGGCCTCAGAAGAAATCAAACTTGACAATTCTTTGACTTTGAACTTCTAAGCTCCAGAATTATGAAAAAATACATTTCTGTTGTAGTATTTTGTTATATCAGCCCTTGCGAAGCAAACCAGAGCTCCTATCTTGTATGCCACCTAAATACATAAACACATACACATAAAAGTTCCTTTGCATAGAATAACGAAGTGATTAAGAAAAACATTACATGTTCAGAAAACAGTCATTAAAACAATGAAGAAACCTGAAATAAAAAGATAACTAGCTGAAGAATGTGGAAAAGGCTGAAAAGACTACTATTGAAAAGAAAGTGGGAAAATAGGCTTCTCTCCAGTAAGACAGAAGAGTAATGAATAAGTGGTTAAAAACAGACTGACTTCAGCTTAAAATCACAACTTATAATACTTAAGAACTAGCTATTCAAAGGAAGGTTTTCTGTCAGGGAGGATGAAGAAGTATAGGCTGAACAATCCATCAGCTTCCACTGAACGTCAGATGGAAAGTAGGACTAGAAATCTCCTAGATTCTAGCTGCATTTTATCTCTGGGTCCCTAAAACACCTATGTTGCATCAGCCCACTGCAGCACCTGCTCTCACTGACACAGCAAGGGTCGAAAGAAGAAAAAAAATGTGCTCCTGTCATCAAAACAAGGGCCTGCAGAAACAAAGCCTTCAAGAAATATTAGTGTTCAAAGAACCATTACTATGCCAAAAAGAAAGCTAAATAAAATATTTGTAAATCTAAATGCCAGTTGACATTGCTCCTGTAAAATAAGCTCTACCTTCTAAATTAACTCAACATAATCTTGGGGAGTGTGCCCTGTTTAGGAGGCAATCTACTTGGATACTTTATGTCTGTTGTATTTTCCTCCCCAAGAACATAAATTCCTCAGGGACAAAGGGTGTGTTTTTGCATACCCACACACATCTATAGGGTGATGCTGGACTAACAATTCTGCTTCACTAAAAGAGATGAAACTAAGTAGACTCATAAAAATTTGCAACTGGAGACAAAAGTATTTTAAGTTATGGCAGAGACTATTCCTCTTCAAATAGTTTCCTTGCAAAAATCCTAGAAAAGTCATTTAACTTCTCCATCCACAAGCGAAGGCTACAAAATATATTTCAGTACGAAAACATGTTACACAGTATATACACAGTAAAGTTTAACAGACCACTCAGCGCACACCACTATGTCTATGTATTAAATATGTAAGCTATTTCCATCATTACAATTATTCTGTAAAAATTGTTGCCAGATGTTAGAGTTAAGTTTTTATATAGTTTGAACTGAACCAGAAACTTGCTTCTTCCGAAATTCTCCAATTTAAAAGCACCCTTCACACTGCCCACATATTTTCCTTTTAGAACTTATTTCTTTTCGTTTTTTCTCCTTCTTTCCTTCCTTCCCTCCCTCATCTTTCTCTCACCCCGCCCCTTTGCGATTCTAAAGGCAAAGACTAGCCAAGCTTTTTCTCCTCCGTCTATCTCACTCCTCACCCCATACCAGCACAATCCTTACTGCCCGCCCAAAAGGTAGTCCGATAAGACAGGATGCATAGGCAGGGTTTCGGAGTCGGAGGAGATCCAAACCCCTACCCCCACATCCGAGGTGGCCCGGCCTTGGGCTACAGGGACACAACCCCATCCAACTTAAGTGACAGAATCACTGCCACCTCATCACCGCAAGTTCACTTTGCGAACATTCAGCCATGCCATCCTGCGCAAAAGAAGGACGACCCCCAGCACCATCCCCAAGCCTACTCTTTTCTCTCCCTAAATAACAATTGAATTGTCTTAGATTGTAACTTCTGCTCAAAGCGAAAGCAACCCGAACCCACCTGGAGCATGCAGGACTACCGCAAATTACCTATCTGGAAAGCGCATGCGCATTCTCCCAGGCATCGCTTGCTTTAGGGGAAGTGGCTGCGCGATCACTAGCTCGAAAGTTGATTAAGATGGTCTCCATATGGGTTAAGTTTAAGAGCGGAACTCTATGCTTGCGCCTGCGCCTTCGTTGAGCCTGATGGGAGTTGTAGTTTCGCAGTGCTATCCACATTACTTCAGTATACGGACGCAAACTCCTAGTTCAGGGTCCCATCCTTCTTTATGCATTACTGACAGCAGTCTAGAGACTAACCCAGTGGCTGCGTCTGGACACCCCTTCCTGCAATGCTGCTGCTGTGGGTGTCGGTGGTCGCAGCGTCGGCACTGGCTGCGCCAGCCCCCGGAACACAAGAGCAGAAGCTGCAAGTGGCCCAGGCGCCCAACATAGTGCTTGTGGCCAGTGACTCCTTCGTAAGTACTCCGAGGACTGCATAGGGACGCCGCTCACAACCTGCCGAGAGGCTTCAGGGAGAGCGGGACACTGGGTTGCGAGGTCCCGTATGCGCACACCTGCACTCGTGTGTCATTGCAAATAGTAGTAAGAAAGCAGTCTCGAACTTCTGGACTCTGACGATCCTTCTGCCTCAACCTCTCTAGAGAGACACACCCGCGTGCCAAGGCAACAGATTTTTACTTTTTAATGCCAGACTGGGTCCACTAAAACATCTTTACCATTATTAATTAATGTTTAGCCTCTATGCTGGTTTAACTCACTTATGAAGAGAAATGCATTATGGACTTCCATAAAAGTTTGTTCGTTTTATAAACTGACGTGTCAGTCACCCACATTGCAAAAATTAAAGTTCAAGTGAGAAATGAAGGATTTTTATTTAATTATCAGACTAGTAGTTCTCAACCTATGGATCACAATCTTCTGTTGATTGAACAATTTTTTTCACAGGAATTGGACTAGCAGAAATATCAGATATTTATTTACATTACGATTCATAACAGTGGCAAAATTATTGTTAGGAAATGGCAACAAAAAGTTTTATGGTTTGGGGGGTCACCACAACCTGAGGAACTGTATTAAAGGGTTGCAGCATTAGGAAAATTGAGATCTACTGATCTGGACATTTAATAATTGTGTTAGCATTGATTTAAATGTTAGTTGTTATAATTTAGTCTACTTTTGTCTGGTAGTGGTACATTGCCTTTAATCCCAGTGCTCCAGAGGCAGAAGTAGGTGGATCTCTAAATTCAAGACCAGCCTGGTCTAATAAGACATACTTTTCAATTTCAAAGCTTGTGACAAAGCCACAATAATATGTTACAGGGAGAAAGATAAATATTCTGATCAATAGAATAAATTTAAGAGTCTAGAAATAAATTCTTATGGACAAACAGTGTTGGAAAAATTAAATATCCATATGTAAAAGAACAAAATTGAACCCTGTCTTCCTTTGGGTAAAAATTAACTTAAAATGAGTCTGTGAGTATATTGCACTCTCCTAAGAATATCACTTGGCATGGTCAATAAGTCTAAAAGGCATACAATACACAGCCTTGGCATAGCTGATAGGACCTTAATTGTTTGACTCTTTGGTTAAGATGATGCTTTTTCTAGTTAGTTTTAACTAGGAAAACTAGTTTTAGTCAGTTTGACATAGCCTAAAATTATCTGAGGGAAAAGCTTCAATTGAAGAATAGCCTAGATCACACTGGCTTATGAGTATGTCTGTGTGGGTATCTTAGTATTTATATTGCTGTGATAAAACACTTACATAAATACAACTTGATAGAGCAAGAATTTTTATCATCATAAAAGTTTCATGCTCCATCCAGCCCTGCGGGAATGGAAGCAGAAGCCATGGAGGAAGAATGGCTTTGCTCCTCTTGGCTTGCTCAGCCTGCTTTCTTATACAGTCCAGGACCCCTGGCCCAGGACTGCCACAGCTCAGTGAGATGGACCCTCCTACATCAATCAGTCATGAAAATACCCCCATAGATTTGCCCACACACAATCTGATGGAGGCGATTTCTCAACTGAGCTTCTACTTTCCAAATAACTCCAGCCTGTGTCAAGTTTTTAAAAATGGGACAGGGAGATCGCCTTGGTTATTAATTGATACAGGAGAGCCCAGAGCATTTTGGACATCACCATCGAAAAATGACCTGTCTAGGTGGTTCTAGGCTATGTAAGAACTCTAAGGCCAGGCAGTGGTGGCACATGCCTTTAATCCCAGCACTTGGGAGGCTAAGGAGGCCAACTCCATGAGTTTGAGGCCACCCTAAGCAAGTTCCAGAAGAACAGTCCAGTACTCTCTACTGCTAAACCATCTCTCCAGTCCTTCAAAAAAATCTGTTCTTATCTGAGGCAATGATAAGAATTAATAGTTTTCTTTCAGTGAGTTAGGTTTCTCCTCCTCCTCCTCCTCCTCCTCCTCTTCCTCTTCAAATACAAATAATTCCTTGGATTTTTTAGCATTCCGTGGTTTGGTTTTTGATTAACAACCTGAATTTTCTAGCTTCGTATCTATTTGGTTTTTGAAGCCCAATACTGATTTCAGTATGAGTAACAGCTCTATGAAACAGCATCATAAACTAGCACACTTTCCTGTGCAGTCCGCAGACAGAAATGAAAAGGATACTACACCATTTCCTCTGTTTTTCCAGCCTATGGTAGTGTGTGGGAAAAGAGAGACTAGCTTGGGAACGAGGTGGCTGAGAAGGCAGTACGGATTGCTGCACAAACCTGACGGTCTGAGCTTGCCGTCTACACAATAAAAGTTAAAGTGGAAGGGACTCTTGAAATTGTCCTCTGTCCTCTGCGGATACTGGTGATCAGAAGTGGCTGAATTTCTTTATTTCAGGATGGAAGATTAACATTTCAACCAGGAAGTCAGGTAGTGAAACTTCCCTTTATCAACTTCATGAAAGAGCATGGCACCACCTTCCTCAATGCCTACACTAACTCTCCCATCTGCTGTCCATCTCGTGCAGGTATGAATGTGCTTAATGTTCATGAAAAAGGACTGAGTCCTAAAAGGACATCCAGATTTAAAATGTCATATACAAAAACCTATCATAAAGTCACATTTAGTACCTAATAAAAATACCTCAGTATAACTGCTGTGTGTTCTAAATGTTGAGGTCATTTGAATTTCTAATTTTTCTGAAGAATTTCTTTGTTTTAAAATTGAATTTGAATTTCTTGTTTTTCGGAAGAAGGGCTTTATCTTGCCTGGGATGCTGTCTAGTTCCTATATTGTTGTTTCAGTTCTTCATTTGACTGTCAGAGCAGATGAGCAGGTACTCATGCTTTTGAGAGTTCTGTTTCTAGGAAGGCTTTCTGCAAAGTTTAGGTAGGAGTCAGCTGGCTCTCTGGAAGATTCTTTCCAGGTAGAACTCATATTCATGTCTATATTGTTTTCCAAGTTATTTCAGACTCTCTACTTCATCTCTTTCTACTCTGTCCCAATTTATCTATCACAAATCTAAGTGTTTACCTTATTGTAATAATTTAACAAATAGCCATAGTTTTGATGGCAAGCATGTCAATGATCATAAGCCATAAGTTTAGAAAATGAAAATTTGCTTTTAAAAATCTGTCTGAAAGTTTCTCTTCTTTGCTGTGTATCTGCCATGGAAACTATAAATAACATGAACGTTTTAGTTTCTTTATGAGCCACTGAGATAGTCTCTATGATTCCACTATATTTCTAGAGCCATCCTGGCCACAAAAGGAAACAAAATCAATTATCCTAATTGATATTTCAATGATGAAAGATGCACCATATGTAAAACTGTGTTTGTTAACTTCTGTCCTGCATGAACCTCAGTGAACCCTGTAAAGGATGTAAGCCAGTTTTCTCATCTAGAGAATATGCCAAGTATGCTGTATCCCTCAGCAAATATGGTTGTCAATTGGAATAATAACTGAAAATAACTCTGATGGTCTCACAAAGATGTTTTTCCTAAAAGAAGCATATTTTGACAAGGAATGATAGTGATGAAATGAGTAGTGTATTTTTGCTATATTTGATGATATTCTAAATATCATCTAATATTTTGCATATAATCTTCATACTTCCATGAGAATGGTTACTCAGTTCAGCTCGGTTTGCAGAAGAAAACTAAAACAAAAAGATGGAATAGCATGAGAGGACACACCAGAACTATGATTACTGTGATTCAACCCCCTACTTCTCAGCAATTATTTTGTTATTTCAGAAAAGAAAAGAGGAGCTTGGAATATGGCTCACTTGATAAATACTTACCTACATGCACAAGTCCTGAATTTGAATACTCAGCTCCTGTATATCTAAAAAACAATAATAGGCTGGGTTTGGCAGTGCATGCCTGTAATGCTAGAACTGAGGAGACAGAGACAGGTTCCTAGGGCTTGCTGACTAGCCAGCCAAGCCAAACAGCAAGCTCCAGGCTCAAGGAGAAAGACTTTATCTCAAAAACTATTTAGAGAGACACCTTAGACATGCTTATGGTGGGGGCGGGAGAGAAAGTGTGTTCAACCTATATGTATGCACACAGAAATGAGAAAAGGAAAAGAAGCATTTATTAAAGTTTGAGAAAATGAGAACACAAAGCATCTCTTTTTTTCTTTCTCTTTCTTAGAAAAACCTAGTGAAAAGATAATGAATAGGAAAATCCTTGAAGATGTAAGAGAAACAATGTCTATAACTGTCATCACTAACATATGGTTTTAAAAATTGGAAAAAATACTTACAGGTAGCTTTTATGATGAAAAAACACCAATGATATGTAAGGTTTACATCTAATTCCACCCATAAATACAACAAATACGTTAATCAACCTCTAGGCCTTGATGGATTCATCTGAAGAATAGAAATACTAATTCCTTATAAAGGTTTCCCTCCAGTAACATGAGTAGCAATGAGAAATGTATGGGAGCTGCCACAGCTGAGGCATTTCTTATTTCACATCACAGACTATAACAAACAGCCAACCACATTCTCAAGAGTAATTGCTTTTATTGTTAAAGTGTAAGCTTTACCTTAATTGGGTTTTTTCCTCTCTCTTTCCTTCAGCAATGTGGAGTGGCCTCTTCCCTCACTTAACAGAATCTTGGAATAATTTTAAGGGTCTCGATTCAAATTATACAACATGGATGGATGTCATGGAGAAGCATGGATATCGGACTCAAAAGTTTGGAAAACTAGACTATACTTCAGGACATCATTCCATTAGGTAAAAATGAAAACAGACAAATTAACCCAGTGCTGGCCTCTGCTGTTGCACAGTCATGTACTCTTTTTATACTTACTTTGCAGCAAGGCTGAATAATTCTCTTACTCCCTCAATTATGCCATTTTGGCTAAAGCTTAACTTTCATTAATCCTCTTAGATATTAAAATTGTTACTATTCTGATGGGTTTTGTCTAAAACGTTAATATCTGTAATTAATGGATTTTAGTATTTGTGAAATATTTAGCCTCTGAATTATTTTGTGAGTTTTTGTTATACATTTTTTTTCATCTTACAATCTTTGTAACAGTAATCTCTGCTATTTACCTTTGACAGTCCTCTAAAACTTGAAGCTGTTGTAACTTTTCTTTCATTTTAGTAAACCTTCAAAAGGCAGGCAGCTATCTTAACTAGGGGTTTGGCTCAGTAGTGGAGAACGTGCTTAGCATATCCAAGGCCCTGGATTCTACCCACAACACCACAAAAACAAATGAGCAGCTAAGCACTGTGATGAAGAGTAAAACTCTCCAATCAGATTGTCTAATTTTTAATTCTAGTTTCTCTAATGACCACTAAACTTATGGTTGTGCAATCTTGAGCACACCTAAGCTCTCTGAATTTTAATTAATGTGAGAACTAGCTAATTAGTGCAGGAAAGTACTAACATGAGGCTTGAAACTTACCTTAAAAATATTTGCCTACCCATATAATTGGCCCTGGCTCACATCTGGGAACCTGGCTTTCAAGGGTGATTTTCCTCCATTCTGTAACTGGTAGACATGGCCTGGAGTATTTGTATAATGTGATCTATGTTAAACAATCTGCTTTCTTCAGAAACAAGAATTTTGGTATGGAGTAGATCCAAAATGCCACTTGATTAGCCTTATACAAAAACTGGAGTACTAGTTTTCTAAATCAGGGCAGTACTTCACATGCATTTGAATACATGACACCCCCATAGTCACAGTTCCATCCTGGAAGAATCTGGTGTACCCTGAGCTCTCTGCCTGAAGCCTGTGCCTAGTTCTATTGTTCTTCACCCTATGCATCTTTTTGTGCTGATTTTGCTTTGTGCACGTTGATGTAAAAACATATCTCAAGTCTGCAGTTCCTCCTACAAACCTGGGTATAATCTTCAGTTCCTAACACTAGGGAACCCCAACAAAAACACAAGACTAGGCAGGACCTTGTGCCTAGTGAGTGACAATAATAATAGTGATGAGAGATAAGTGAGAGAGTTGAAAACTAAATATCATAAAAATTACAGTCAGGGTGATAAACTGAACAATGTTCTACCCCAAACTTCATGAGCATTGGGTCTTTAGGATGTTATCTTATTTGGAAATAGATCCTAACTACAGACACTAGTCAAGGGTCTCAGGATGACAAACTCTGTACTTAGGATGAATCCTAATTTAGTGCCATCCACTCATATTAGAAGAAGGAGAAAGAGCCAAAAGGGGCAGTTCAGGTCAGAAACAGAGACTGGAGTGGCACTGCAAGACAAGAATGTGACAGAATTCCTGGAGTCAAAGCAGCAGGACACAGTGCAGAGTCTCACAGAGAGCCTTGAGGAGGGGTGTGGCTCTGCTGACACACCAGCATAAGACCTCCAGTGTCTATGGTGGGTTAAGGGACTCATTCTGTGATGGCTTATTAAGCCCCAAGGAGGTAGTGCAGTGAGTTTGCAGTAATCCAAGTATTGTTTTGCTATTCTTTCTAATATTAAATTCCTCTCCTTTTCTGGGTTTAAATCTACAATATAGCCACACTACAAATCCAGAAGTCATCTTAACATCTCTAGTCCCCTGTCTTCCATCCCCAAGTGTCCCCTGCTGGTTCACTTACTGTCACTCTTGTGTCACTTCTACCTGAGCTATCAAAATGGCCTCCACCGAACAGTGGTCATTAAATCTACACCTGATCAATCACATGACTTATCTGCTTTGAATTCATGAGTTATTCTTCTCTGATCTCACTAGAATCCCACATCTAGAGCATGGTTTATAAGACCCTGCCTGCTTACAGTGTGATCTCATGCCATGCTCTGTCCTGCAGTGTGTCCCTAATCTTACTAAAATATCCTAAATGTGCTTTTTACCAGGGATTACTGTGCAAGGTTGGCCTTCTGATAAAAGTCTCTCCCTGTATTCTGCTTTGCTTTGAGAAAGTAGCAGAAAGAGGAGCACAGATAAGTGGGGAGCAATGTTACCCTGCTTACCATTCTTCTCACCTTAGGCAAGTTATTTAGCTTCTCCTAAGTTTGGGGGCTCCTATATATAAATTGGAATCTAATCACTCCTTGAACAGCTGAGTTTTATCTGGGTTAACATTAAAGAAAATGTAACAGAAATAAATGAAGTAAGTGTGCTGCAGTTCCTGGCACAGGATAAACACCTACTGGATGGGAAAGGTTGCAGTGATGTGGGATCCAGTCAATAGGCATTAAAAGTCCTGCCTTTCTAAAGTGATTTACATTTCTCACTATTTCATAGAATTGTACAAATACCTCCTTAATATTTCCTTTTATTTCCACCATACTTGTGGTGGTTTTCATGAGGGCCCCCCCATAGCCTCATATATTTAAATACTTGATCCCCAGTTGGTAGAACTATTTGGGAAGGGTTGAGAGGTGTAGCCTAATTAGAGGAGGTATATCGCTGGGGGTGGGCTTTGAGCTTTTAAAAGCTCACACAATTCCCAGTTAACTCTCTCTGCCTCCTGCTTGTGGATTGAAATGCCTGCTGTTGCGATGCTTCCTGCCATGGTAGTCCTAACCCCCTGACACTGTAATTCCAGATGAGCACTTTTTTTTTTATAAGTTGCCTTGGTCATGGTGTCTTATCACAGCAATAGGAAAACAACTAGGATAGAACGTGGAATCAAGGAGTAGGCTCTTACAGAGGCATGTCTGAACATGCTGCTTTTGGAAGGAATGTGCACGACTTGAGGACTTTGGAGTAGGAAAGCCATTAAATGCTATAAATGGGGCTTAATAGGACATCTTAGTAGGGACGTGGAAGAGTTGGCAGTGAGAGCAGTGTGGAATATAGAGGCTCATCTCAGGGCTTCAGAGGGGAGCAATATTGGAAACTGAGCTAGAGATCATTCTTGTAATATTCTAGCAAAAATATTGCTGCTTCCTGCCACTGTCCCTCAAATTTGCCTGAAGCGAAACTGAAAAATAATGGATTGATTTTCTTGATCCAGGACATTTCAAGACAACCTAATGTGGACTCTGTGGCATGATGATTTGTTATTACTTTTATGCAGGTCTGCACAAAAAGAGAGTGAGCAGAGCAAAAGGAAATATAAAATGTACAGTTAGAGAAGTGATACAGCAGCAAGAGACTGAATGGTAGAGCCAAAGCCGAGACGGAGAGACATGGAGAGGCCTGAAACTCAGGCGAGACCCCACCCAGGTCATCCTGCAGTTTTTGGAAAAAGACTTTTTATAATTTCAAAGTAAGATTAAAATATCAAAAGGTGTGTGGGTAAATTAGCAAATGTAGTAGCATAGGCATTCTTAGCAGTGAGATCTTAACTATTTTCAATCATAGATAACATTTTGTACCTTCTAGAAGCCTTTCTGATAATTGAATGAAATTTTTACTCAGTATAGGTCTCTGAATATAACAATTATTTTTCCATCAAGTTATTTGGCTTGGTTTCCTCTGCTTTGGTTTTGTTGACCATTGTGGGTCCTCATTCATGCTAGAAAAGACTTTTTGATGCAAACTACTGGTGAAATTCTTTGAGTTGGGAGAATATTCATTTGATACACAAGACTTGGGGTTGTTCAGGGTACGGAGAACATGATTATACTATAAGGACTTGCATGCGTTGATGCGGGATTGGATTATCAGTCTGTAATCAACACCTCTCACTCACTCCTCTCAAATCATAGAACTAGGAAATCATTTTGAATCCAGTACAGATTTGGCCTCAGTGACAGGCATCGATGGCACTTTGCACTTTCATGACTTGTTCTGTGCTGGGCCTTGTGTTTTGTTTGACTGCATCACGTCCAACCATGACCCTCCTTGACTCAGGCTCCCTCACCCTCTCCCTCATAGTTGCATTATGGACATAGTTGCATTTTTTTTCTTATTTAAAGTTGTGTAAAGGATTATAAGTCCAACTCATACTTCATGCCAAAATTCTCCTAATTGCTGGTCAGGTTAAGAACACAGAAATTTAGTCTCTAATATAAAAATATGAACTAAGAACAAATTTGAAGTTTAGTCATAAAGAGAAGAGAGTATTCAATAGAAAATAGTTGATCCTTTTTTAGTATAGAATTTATGGTTGGTTCAGAAATTTGCAAGGAAATTTTTGCAACTACCATTTTTCTATACAAAAGAATTATTGCTTCTACAGTTCCAACAAAAACACTGTTGAGGGGGAGACCAACAGAGCTGCAAAAGTCTAGGCCAATAGGCTCTGTGGGAGACTCAGGAAGCTGTAGATTTGCCTAAATTGCTACTTTATATTGAAAGAAATTTCATTTCTCATAATCAATTTTAATGTATGATTTTTCTTCAGATGTACTTGTTACTATATAAGTTAATCCTTGTTACCTGTGAATTATACCCACTGTTACAGCAGGAGAGCTGGCACAGGAAACCCACACAGCAATGGCACACAGACAAATTCATGCAATAATTAGTTGGCAACGTGTTAGGTAGTTTTATTTCCCATCTGTATTAGCAAGGAACGAATCACAGTTTATTAAAGGATGAAAATAAAGTCAAGTTTTAAAGCTGTCCATGATGATAAAGCTAGGCCAAAATTAGCTTAATAAGAGGACTGTATAAGTGGGATTTTGTGGCTGTTCCTGAGATAGATCAAATTTTAAGGTGAAAGGTTTGACTTTGAGATTTCAGAAGCTATAGTACTAGGAAGCCAGGAAAGAGCATCAGGGTGTTGCACAAATTCTAGTTGAATTAAAAAGAAACTCAGAGCCATATATCAGGGAAAGGCTGAAATATCAAAGAGAGAAACACCACAGTCAAATCTCACCCAGCTATCTTGTAGCTTCCTCAGCCTCATTCCTGATCACTTCTAATGCCTGCTGTTTTCCTAAGCCTGCCTTAAATACATTCTTCTCTCAGCTGTATCCCACTCAGGCTAAGATTAAAGGCATGAGCTACTCTATTTGGTAGTTAGCCTTGAACTCACAGAAACACAGAAAGATCTCTTTCTCTGGAGTTATGTTATTAAAGGTGTAGGTCACCACTTCTAGCTTTCCCGGTGCTGGAATTAAAGGTGTGTGCCATTGAAGCCCAGGTGTTTGACCTTGTACTCACAGAGATCTTCTGGAACTCCCAAAGATCCAGAACGATCTCCCAAGTGATAAGACTAATGGAGTATGCTACCTCTGCCTAGTCTGACTGGAGGTTGATCTCTTGATATTCCAGGTTTTATTAAATATGTAACATATTACCACAGGGTTTATTTGGCTTACATTTCCACATCACAGTTCATCACTGAAGGAGATCAGGACAGGAACTCAAGCAGGGCAGGAGCTAACACAGAGGCCATGGAGAAGAGCGGCTTCCTGGCTCCCTCAGCCTCCTTTCTTATAGAACTTAGGACCACCATCGAGGGCCTGCACCACCCACAGAGGGCTTGGCTTTCCCCCATCAATCACAGCTGGGTCTTATGGAAGCAGTTTGTCGATTGAAGTTCCCTCATTTCAGATGACTCTGGCCTATGTCAAGTTGGCATGGACCAGCCAGCACAACTAAATATCTTTTTCTAAGAAAAATTAACTAGTCTAATCACTCTGTTATGATCCTAACACAAATGAATATCCAGTTGTTTTCCATAGTTTTTAAATCTGCAATACTCAACAACTTTTTAACTGATATGTGATATGATACAGTTATCTAAACACTTACATAAGTAAGTCTTCATTCTGTTTCCCCTGTTGCTTTCCGACATTTGTTTAGCCCGTTGTCAAGACTACGTGAGTGTATTCTGATAATGTTCTTACACCTTCAGCAATCGTGTGGAAGCATGGACAAGGGATGTTGCATTCTTGCTCAGACAAGAAGGCAGGCCTGTGGTTAATCTCCTCCCTGATAAGTATAGAAGGAGAGTGATGGAAAAAGACTGGCAAAACACAGACAAAGCAGTCGGTTGGCTAAGGCAGGAAGCCATTAATTACACCAAACCGTTTGTCCTTTACTTGGGATTGAATCTACCACACCCTTACCCTTCACCCTCTTCGGGAGAAAACTTTGGTTCTTCTACATTTCATACATCTCTGTATTGGCTTGAAAAAGTAAGTATTCTATATGTGCTCAAAAGTTGACATTAACATCATATGCAAAGCCACCTAGTGTTGGCTCAGTTCTATTCTTGTTGGTTTTCTGGAAAAATTGGGATCTTACACTTTTAAACTGAAACAGTAATGAGTTTGTTAAAAGAATGATATTTTAGAAACAAAATATTAGAAGTTGTTAACTGTATAGATTTACATATGATATGTCTATAAAAAGGACATTATCTTTGCAATATGGGCAGGCCTCACATCCGCAGTTCAGAATGGTTTACAATAGAGAATGAAACTGAAAGAAAAAAAAACTTAATTGTCAAAGAAAGAAATTACTGTTTTTTATAAAAATTTTATATCATCTCTCAGAGTATTTAAAATTTGCTTGGTTTGTCAGTTGAGATAGAAAAATGTATTATTTAGTACACTGTGCTGAAAACACAGAGATATTTAGGATCAGTGTTATAAAAAATGTAAAATGTACTAGGTACAGTGTGAGCCATTCCTGCCTCCCCTTGTGTAGCTCCTGACCTGTAGTGTGGGCTGTGCCTGCCTACCCCTGTACAGCTCATCTACAGCAAGTGTCTTCTCTTGGCTTTGCTTTTTTTTCTTTCTCTATATGGATCAACTTCCTGTTTTTTTGGCTTCAAATGTAGAGTTCCTTCCATGTGGATATATTTACCAGTTTCTGTATGTGGATCTCAATCTTTGTCTTCAAACATCCAATTCCTAAGTTCCTCTGACTGAAACTGTGCTCTTTGAGACAGTAACACTATTAGCATCTCAATACCACCCTTCTATTATTTCATATATGTGTGATTTAAATTCATTTTCAGTCAGCACATTTCATTTCTTTACTGAAGTTCATCTTTCTGAGGTTTTTTGTTTTTGTTTTTTCCATTATCCACTTTTGTGAAGTGTCTTGTAGATTAATCACTGGGAGACAAATCCACTCTCTTTATGACCTTTCAAAGAAAGCTAATAAAAATCTGAAACACTCTTGCTCCTGATAGTGTAAATAATGTTTACGTAGCCCAATCCTGCTTGGAGAATTAGCACTTTCTTTTCAATCATTCTGTGTATGAAACATTGTGAAGTTTGGCACAGATACTTGTAGGGAAAAAAAGGATATTATGACTTTGCTAGTGTAAAGCTTTTCCTTCTTCCTTTTCAGGTAACTCATGATGCCATCAAAATCCCAAAGTGGTCAGCATTGTCAGAAATGCACCCTGTGGACTATTACTCTTCCTATACAAAAAACTGCACAGGGAACTTCACTGAAAAGGAAATTAAGAACATCAGAGCATTTTATTATGCTATGTGTGCTGAGACAGATGCCATGCTAGGTAGGTAGTATAATTAATAAGCAATTACAGTAAGAAAAAGATAATATTTTTCCAACAAATTGTGACGCTGCTGGATGGGGCTTGCAGGAGCATCTTCAGATATTTCTGAAAGCAGTTGCTCAGACGTAGAACTTTGAGGATCTTGACTTATAAAAATACATTAAAAACAGAATAAAGAGTCCTTTCTATTTTAATTATTCATAAGTTCTCAGATTTGTTTAAACATTAAAAAGTCGTAGAGAGCTGTTTTCTGCTTGAAACAAAACACTGTTGGCTTTAAACACGTCTATACTTGGCTGAACATGACAGGTAGGTGACAGGCATGTAGCTGTGAGGCAGCTAAGCTTCCTCATCCAAGAGATGAAAAATTCCACATTTCAGACACTGATGTAGAGGAATCACTTTGGTGTTTTCTAAACCCTTTCTTTGGACTCTCAGGAGAATGGCCATCAGGAGTTAAATAGATGGAGACATAAAGGACTATTAAGAGTAGAAAATCTCTTTAACTTTTCTCCAGTTGTTAATTTCCTGCATATGCTTAGTATCAAGTTATCAAGTAATACTTTTATGGAAAGATTTAAAAAGTCAGTCTCTGATAAAAGTGGTAGATGAAATTGTCTCTATAAAATCACTGATAAGTAAATTAAAATGAGAAAATTTTAACATGACTCTTATGATTACTGGAAATGTCAGTCACAGGGTGGGGCAGATGGTATCATACGGTGTTGGGTAAACAGTATAGCACTTACCTTGCTTCACAGTATCATTTTAAATATCTTAAGTGTATTCTGTGGGGAGAGACAGAGAGGAAGGCAGGGGAAATTGTGGCCAATATGGAATATACAAGACAAGAATAAAATAAGATATAAACATCTTTTAGAGTAATTGTTAGGAGTTCTTGCTATTCTGGCAGAAGTCAGTCTATTGTTCCAGAAATGTTCTGCTTCTTAGCATCAAGTCATGGTAAACAGAGGTCCATGCCCCCTTCCTTTACTCCTCTCCCACAGAAAGATGAGCAGATGTCAACTGGCATGTATGTAGTGTCTTAGAAATGTCAACACTTGATCTGGAGACAGCTTAGCTCTCACAGGCTAAGAATCACAATCAAAAGGACAAGAACTATATTAACACCAGTTTATAAATCAAAATTATAAAGTTATCATTTTTAAAATGTTATGGTCCCACTAATTTATGAGAGCTGTTAATTTTTTAGCTAATCTCTTTACTAGTTTTAAAAAAAATCTTCAGTGCAAATAATTAACACCCCACTGCTTACTATCATTTTTGTTGGCTTTACTGCATATGTACCTACCTCATTTTAATGTCTCTAATAATTTTTTTAAGAGAGTGACTTCCTCATAGCGATACCTACAAATCCATTCTCCCTAGATTCTTTAAAGTAAGGCTCAGATCCATTTCCTCTGATGACAGCAACCATTGGCTTTCCTGACATTCAAGTTCAAAGTCAGCTCAGACAGTCCTGTCTCCATGATATCATTGCCAAAGATTCCCCACCCCATCACAGTAGTGCTATTTCCACTTCCTATGTTAAGAAACCTTGCTTTTAGAAATCAGCAGCTGTTTTGATGGCAAGTTATTTTCACAACATCATGTCACTCACTTTGATATATTTTGGAGTGGAACATAACTGCTTTGGTGAAGTGTGGGTAGCTCCTCTTTCTATTAAAAAAAAAAAAAAAAAAAAAAAAAAAAAAAAAAAAAAAAAAAAAAAAAAAAAAAAAAAAAAAAAAAAAAAAAACTGAGGACAGCCAGCCAGTGTCATTAGTATTCACTGACTAAATAGAGTACAGCAGAAAGAATGAAAAAAGAAGGCATGTGGACACATTATTTATATAATCAGTGTATATATGAAAACATGACAAGGACTTTCCAAGTTCTCAGTGGTTTGTGTGTGTGTGTTTGAGACTAAACTTGAACCCAATTTGTAGCTTTGGCTGGCCTTGAATTCCTGATTTTTCTGCTGCTGTCTCTTAAATATTAGGATTAGTACACACCAGCACACCCAGCTCGAACTTCTCTTTCATGACCGTAATATTTTAAGTGTTTCTTTGGCTATAACTATGTTAGTTTAGACACAACATCTGACCATTGAGTTGTATTTCGTTGGTATTTTCTGACACTGGAACATTTAAGTCATCTGCACTCTCCATTTGTCAGAAGTTTGCAATTCTGTCTTCTAACGTGAAACATTATGTACTCTGTACTGTGGTAGGTGGGGCAGCACAGCTATTGAAGTGTCTTCAGCAGAAAAGAAAAAAATGAGCAGACACTGAACATGTAAACAGACACTGTAGTGATGTTCCAGAAACAGTGGAAGATAGATGAAAGAGAACAGTGAGACTAGGATACTAACACAGAGGATCTTGGGAAGATGCTCCTGAGGAGGGAGTGTGTGAACTGAAATCTGAGAGAAGGCCAGCCATGTAGAAAGCAAAAACAAGGACATTTTAGGCAGGTGAATCATAAAATATAAATAATTGTAATGTCTTAAATTAATGTGTAATTTTTATAGGGAGATGAATAATATATCTCCAAACATAACTTTATAATTTTACCTTACATACTTTTTAATATATATTCTTCCATGCATGAACATTAAGAAAGACGTACACAGAAAGCTACACCCGAGAGCACAGATGTGGGCTTCACAAAGAAGAGTTGAGAGTGTTATTTCTTAATAATATTCAGCATAATGCCTAGCACACTAACTCATAGCTAAAGGTTCATCAGACAAACGCAGTGCAGCCAGTGAGATGAAGCAGTAGGTAACATGCCTGTCATCAGGCACATGGAAGAAGGAAAGGACCGACTCCCAAAGTTGCCCTCTGGCCTGTACCCTATAGACATACATATAGATGAGCACCAGGGTTTACAATATAAGACTGCAGTCATGCACAAGCCATAGGGAGTGTGAACAACACACTAATTCACTGTGTGTGAGAGAGCAGAGAAGACTTCACCAGCTAATGCTTGAGTTGGCTCATAGAAGGGGGAAAGCATGAGAGAGGAGAAAGGACATTCAACACAGAGGCCAAAAAAAAGCATAAACTAATATACTCTTCAGAGTCCACTTTGTGGTCTAGGGCCACCAGAAGGTAAAGCATTACCAGAGAGCTGAGGGAGGTACACATGGAAAGTAGAGGAAAAACTTGTGTCCTACTAAAGAATTAGACAGTAGGAAGCTGAAGAATGGTTGACTCTAAGGCCATACCACTCTGAACATGCCTAATATTATCTGGACTTTTAATTAGACATGTGACAAGAACAGATTATCAGATCTTTTAAAAACAAGCTACCCATCAGAGTGTACAAGGGATACTATTGAGGGCAGGGGGCAGAGAAGAAAACAAAGCAGTAATTCCTTTCCTTTTGTCCAGTTAAAGATCTGTAGAGCACTGACCTCAATTTTGACTGACCTACAAATATGTATAATTAACATAGACTTTTGCACCCCAAATTCAAGATCTGTCAAAATAAAGATAATTTCTCCTTTCTCTGCACTATGCTTTATTGTGATTCTCCTAATTCCAACGTGGAGCAGCTTTCAAGTCAAAGAAGCAGGCCTCTCAGAATGTTACTGCTCAGTTATTCCAAGTCATCTGTACTCATGGCTCATCCTCCTTTAACATAGGGTTATCTATAACTAAGCCATCATTAAAAGCATAAAAATTGCAGTTGCATAAAGGGCTAGAGGAGATAGCAGGAAAGTTCAGATTGCTCTTAGCCTCTCTTATTGTGAAGAGAACTTGTGTCAGTCGTGATAGCAATCTTGGTTAACATCTGGGTCATGTCTAGAGTGGCATTGAGACTTGTCTGTCTGTCCACATTTGAGGCACCGAGAGGAAGAAGCCCCTCTGGCCTCAGATGTTCTCTGACAGAAGTTGAAGAGGTAATCTGATAGATACTGCCTTTCTACTTTCCTCTCTTCAGTCTGTCATCTGAAGTGAAAACATTAGGTTTTATGCAGATGGTAAGAAGTATTCCAACAAATTCTGGGTGCAGTTGTTTAAATTTAGTGTGGCAAAAATAAAGCACAAAGTCAAGCTAATCCAAAGACCTTTCTTGATTTTTATGGTAGGTGAAATTATTTTGGCTCTTCGCGAGTTAGATCTTCTTCAGAAAACTATTGTTATATATACTTCAGACCATGGAGAGATGGCCATGGAACACCGCCAGTTTTATAAAATGAGTATGTATGAAGCTAGTGCCCACATTCCACTTCTGATGATGGGACCAGGAATTAAGGTCAACCTACAAGTACCAAATTTAGTCTCTCTTGTGGATATTTACCCTACAATGCTTGGTAAGTTCTGTGTTTATGGAAATATTTATTTGTAATGCTGTATGAAAAACTAGCAAAATACTCAGAATACCACTAACTTGGGCAACTCTCTTACTCTGAGACAGATTCGTACTCTGAAAAGCAAGGATAATGTTCCTCAAGTTCCAATGGCCTTCCCTTACTCTAGTTATTTTCTCTTCAAAAGATTCACCCTCAGGATATGACGATAAAATAAGACAGTCAGATTGGGGTTGACTTTATTTTATTTGTTTATATGCAACATTCAACTCTCTGCCATCACCTCCCTAACATATAGGTATTTCCACTATAGAATCTTCTATCCACTTTCTTTTAGGAATTTATTTACTTTTTTTATGTGCATTGGTGTTTTGCCTCCATTTATGCCTGTGTGAAGGTGTCAGATCTTGGAGTTACACAGTTGTTAACTGTCATATGGGTGCTGGGAATTGAACCTGGGTCCTCTGAAAGAGCAGTCAGTGCTCTAATCCTCTGAGCCATCTCTCTAGCCCTTGTATCAGCTTTTTACAGGATATATTAGTTAATTTGCTATTGCTGAGACCAAGAATTTAATTGACTTATGTTTTCCAAGGGTAAGAGTCTGTGATGGTGGAGCAAAAGGATGTATGGTGGCAGGAATATCTGAAACTAACCCTAACCCTAACCTCTTGATCCACAAACTTGAGGCAGAGAAACAGCCCTGGGAATCACACGAGTCTTTAGATGTGTCAGTGTCTGCCTCTAGTGACACATCTCCTTCAACAGGACACACCTCCTAACTCTCCCCAAACAGTTCCACCAGTGAGGGGCCAAGTATTCAAATACTTGAACATATGTGGGCCATTCTCATCCTCTAATAGGGTGAACATATTTCCCCTCAAACACTTTTTCTAGTTGTATTCTATTTACTTTATGGCTGGCTTCTTTTTTTTCTTTAATTAGTCTTTATTTCTCCACAAATAAGTTTTAAGCTCTTATTTGCTTTATAGATGATACTCAAAGAAGCTCAAATGCATAGCAAGACAATTCAGATATAAGGCTCAGCATTTACCTGGAATGTAAGCCTCACATATTCTAAAAATTAAAATTCTTTTTTGACATCTTTAATCTAATATGTTTAGGTAAATTCCACCTAGATATAGATGTATTCTCTTAACCTGATGCTTTTTCTTCTCTATTTAAAAGAATAGACACAAAATACATAGGAAATACAGTAAATGGAAAAAAACAGAACAAAAGCTATTTTTTTCAAGCAATGAAGCAGTAAGAAGAAAATTCTTCTCTTGAGGTAATGTATTCAAAATGCATTTTAAAATGCTCTATACAGTTACTGCAGTAAATCTGAGTTCTCTTCAAGAAAAACATTTACAAAGGGTTGGGTCATGGGCTTCCCTGTATGTTTTGTTAACAGGCTCACATTATCCGTTTACAATACATACATTCATAACCTCATATACACACTTCAAAGTAGGTTAGAAATCTTTACTGTAAATCTGTGACTTTGAACTACATATAAATTCTAGACCCACAAATAGCATGAGATTAAAAAAACATTTCATGGTTTGCTGTAAGGGCTAAGATGAAGCAGAGCAGTTGAGAATGGTCCATGCATTTGTCAATGCTCAGTAGGGATTTTCCTATTACATTTTCCTATTACATCTTCACAGAGGATAAACACTTCAGTGTTTTAATGACATACTTGATGCTACATGTTAAAATAACTTTGATGATACTCCATTTCTTCCATCCTCCTGATGAATTGTCAAGGCATTTCTTATAAACCAGCTCATTGTCCACCAATAATCTGTGCCAAATTACCTTCTCACCATCTCTTCAACCACATAGGCATCATTCTCAAGTTGACTCATTTCTCAGCGGCATTTCAAATTCTTTCCACTGCACCTCCTGGCATCTCTCTAGCCTCTCTACTCTGCTCGTCCTGTTCCCAGAATTTTCTATTGCTTTCTTCTTAATGTCTACAAGAATAGCTCAAGGTCCATAGTAGTGACATTTGGACTGCAGTAGTAAGCAGTTTCTATTGATAATAATAGACTAAGGACATCTTCAAAGATAGAGGAAATTATGTAAAACTACTAGTTTTTAATTTAGCAGAGTAATTTAAATTCATCACTATTTAAATACTGTAATTGTACTTGTATGATGAGAAATTTCAAAAATTGTCATTGACTTACACATGCTGGCTAAAGATAGCTTTATTCTCTGCTTTGGACATGGTAAAATGTGAAACATGTACCTTAAAAATCAAAGCAATACACGTTCTTCTTTTCTTTCTTCTGCTGCAAGATCTTTATATTTATTTACCTAAATGACCTCGAAGGTGATTTAAATCAGTGCATGCATGCATGCGTGCTTTCTCTCTCTCTCTCCTTTGTCATTCTAGTTGTTGTTGTGTGTGTGAACATCTTTCTAGCTCTTGGGATTCCAGTCTCTGGTGGCTTATTCATCACTTGGTTTCCCTTTACTGCAAAGCAACGACCACATAAAGCCAGGTCTCTGCCACTTCTTCACTTGATACCCAAGTCCCTGGTACTTTCTCTCATTGCCTTTAAAGCTTTCATGAATGTATATAGTCTATGTTGAACATTTTTTCATATACCCCTACTCTTTCTTTTCTTGTATTCATTTTGTTTTGTTGAATATGTATGTAATTCTCTGTTTCTACATGTATGTGATTCTCTATTTCTACATTCCTCTTTATTAGCATCCATAAAAATTTAGAGACATGGTAATAATTGGCTTTTCTTTATGATTTCCTCCCTTAATTTTGCCTCATGTAGAACTTCCATCCCCAAAGAAAAGCATCTTTCAGTTATATTTGCTTGATTTTTCAGCATTGTTCTGCTTTCTTGGGGTATACAGAAATGTTGTAGAAAGTTTTTTTCTGGCCCCTTTGGGCCCAGGAGTTTGTGACCTGGTCCATGGCGGAGGTTTAGAACCTGGTCTGCACAGCGGCTTTTGTCCCCCAAAGAAATGAATCACACGCTTATATCTTTTATACTGTTTGGATCATGTCTTAAGCACATTATTAGCTGGCTCTTTCATCTTAAATCAACCCATTTTTATTAATCTTTCTATCACATGGCCCAGCCCGTGGCTCGCCTGTATTTCTTACATGTCTGTCTTCTTCGGGGGTCGGATGGAGACTGACTAACTCTACCCTTTCTTACCTGCTTGTCCTCTGATTCTCCACCCACTTCTACAGTGCTGTGCATAGGCCAAAACAGTTACTTTATTTATATCATACAAAGAACATTTCTACTACACAGAAAGCACTGTATGTTAGTTTCTAAGAGCCATGCCCTCTGAGCTCTGGCATCAGACCCCATTTAAAGCAAGGTTCCTACCTGCATCTCTCGCTCTCTCTCTGTATCTTTGGCTCTCTAGGGAGCTTCCCATTTCTCTTCCTTCCTTCCTTCCTCTTCCCTTCCCTTTCTCTTTCTTCTTCCCTCCTCTGCTATTATAATCATAACCTCTCTGTTAATCACAACCATATTCATCTGACAATAAAGGTCTTTTCTACAGAAACAGCCATTAAGAGTCTCTTGCTATCCGCCGGTGCCTTCTGCTGCAGTCTGCGTTCCCACCTGCCAACAGATAACCAGGTGTGTGTGAACCATGCCACAATACACACAAAATCCTAACACTGTAGAAAGTTGTAGAAAAATGGACTGATTCTCGGTGTTTCTCTCAACAGTAGTGATATTTTGCATTTTGGCTTATTGACTTAACAAATAAATAGTCCATTATCTTTGAGGAGTCATCACTGTGGGTTCTGTTTTCTTCCTACATCCTATCATCACTGTACATTAGCTGAATATGCAAGGGCCCATTGACTTTTAGTTGAACTTTGCTTTATATTTCTCTATATTGCACATTTCATTCTTTACATTCTTTTTCATTTGTTTTAAGTTGTCATACAAGTTGTTCATCTGGGTCATATGGAAGATGTATTTTTAGTATTTTTTGAGAAACTTCCATTCTGACCTCCGTAGTGGATGGTCTTACTTATGTCCCCAGCAGCAGTGACACATCCCTTTGCTTTGTCTGCATCCTCAGTGATGCTGTTTGTTTTCTTGGGTTGCCATTCTCCATGGAGTGAGATGGAATCTCAGTGTAGTTTTGATGTCCATTTTTCTGATGACCAGTGAGGTTGAACATGCTTTCACATGTTTACTGGCAATTTACATTTTATCTTTTGAGAACTGTCTTTTCATCTCATTAGTTTATTTATTGATTGGGTTGTTTAATTTTTTCTTTAATTTGTTCATTTGTTTTTGAATGTGCACTATATTGTTGAGGTACCTGTTATAATTTAATATGAAATGCACCTCACATGCTCAAGTATTGAAGGCTTGGCTGTAGTTGGTTTTTTTTTTTTTTTTACTCTTTTGGCTCTTTGCTCTTTTGGGGGCCTGACAACCAGGTCCCACATAAATTACACATAGAAGCTTATTCTTAATTATGAGTGCCCAGCCTTAGCTTGGCTTGTTTCTTGTCAGCTTTTCTTAAATTATTTTGTCACCCGTATGCCTCTGGGCTTTTAATGTTCTCTTAATTCTGTAAATATTACTCCATGGCTGGCTGTGTGCCTGGGTAGCTAGCCCCTAGCATCCTCCCCTCTCGTTCTAGATCATTCTTGCTTTTTCTCCTTTCCTCTCAGATTTCTCCTCCTATTTAATCTCTCTGTCTGCCAACTTCACCTATATTTTCCTCCTGTCTTACTATTGGCCATTCAGCTCTTTACTAAACCATCAGGTGTTTTAGATAGGCACAGTAGCACAGCTTCACAGAGTTAAACAAATGCAACATTAAAAAAATGCAATACGTTTGCATCATTAAACAAATATTTCATAGCATAAACAAATGTAGCACACTTTAAAATAATATTCCTCAACACTTTTCCCTAGCCAATGGCACTGTTTTGGAGGCTGCTGGAATCTGTAGGACATGGAGCCTGGCTGGAAGAATAGGTCACTGCTGGAGGAATTTTGAAAACTATGTTGTGCACAGCCTCTTCCAGCCACTCTTCCCTCTGTTGTTCTGTATATTCTTGCCATGATGTTACATCAAACCACAGACCACAGAAAAGGAACACATCAGCCATACACTCTGAAACCATAGCTGAAAAAAGTCTTCACTCCTTAAGATTTTTTTCTTCAAGTATTTGTCATGGTGGCTTTATGATAACGAACACAGTATAGTTATCATTACTCACCACTTCATACATTGTAAATGTTCAGGATGATATCCAGATTTGAATATATCATAATGTATCCACAGATAGCATTAAATGTTTTAGATAAATGTCAAATATATTGCCATCGTGAATTTTGTAATATTTTTATTAAAGCTAGCTGAGATAGGGGAATTTTTATTTATCCACAAAGCAAGGTACCTGACTATCACTCCATGGTTTATGGTACTTGAAAATAAGAATTTTCCATTAACATCTTTAAATCCATTCTTGTTCTGAAGTTATTAAAGTTCTCAGAATCTGTAGGTTTTTCTCTGTAATTCATCTTTTATTCTAAAGCTAAAGGTTTACATCAAGCTTTATTTTGATCATCCATGAAATTTTTTGTTATAAACTGCTTTTCAGTTAGATTTTGCTTCAAGAATATATATTAATAGAATTCTGTCTTTGTTAGGCCTTTCTAGAAAAAGTAAAAGGAATAAAGCCCATTTTATTGGAGAAAATAATTTTCTCTCCAATTCTTAAGTAAAAATTAAATTAGCAGTGCCAAGGTTAGCACAGTTTACAGTGTAACAGGTAAGAGATTCATGCTTTTCATCACCAGAAGAGCAAATGCTGCTGATATATATGATCTTTAGATAAAGGGAGAAAATGCAGAAAAGTGTCTGTGCATGGGCCTTCAGGAAATGATCTGTATGCAGCTGTATATCTATGGATACCATCAAAGAATTAGAAACCTGGTAAATGTCTTATAATCATAAATGAGGTTTGAAAGCAAACTGAGATGTTGCTAGACCACTTATATTTTTTAAGAGACATGATGGTAACATGGTATGACTAAGTCTTAGTTTGTTTGAGACAATGTCCCTCTAATTTGCTATTCAAATCAGCACATTTTTGTAGAGTAGGGGAATCTGATTAACAATTGTACCAGATTAATAGCCTAGGTTCTTTTGCTTTATTTAACATCCATTATAGCCAATGGAAATAAATTGATACTGTTTCTGTTCCTGGTGTTTAATTCAGCCCTTTTAAAAAATGCTGTTTCTCAATGATGAAGGAATTCTAGGGATGATTAGCTCTCAAATTGGACCTGTGAGGTAGCCTGTTCCACCTCACCACCACTGAATAAACATACATATTTTGTCAAAAATCTTCAGAGATCTTACTTTTAATTAAGAGGCTCAGTTATAAATGGTAATCTAGCCTCAGAACTCAAGGTCCTTTCCTTGATGGCTCAGCTGTCACTGCATCATGTCCCCATAAATGAATTACATGTGAAGAGTCTGAGGATAAACTCAGTTTCAATCCAGGCTCCCTCTTCCTCTCCAATCCGGGGCCTAAGTGGTACCACAGAGAAACTGGGTAGGAAAAGCCTCTGTGGTTTATTTATTTAGCCTGCACCTACTTTACAATCAGAACTCTGTTTAGACTTAAGATGCTTTGGTACTTAAATGTCTAAATTCACAGTTTTAATGAGACTTTGAAAAAATCATTTTTATCCTAAAAGCTACTTTACAATAAAAAAACAAATAATATTTGTAATTTATTCATTCTTGCTGGTCTGTGTTGTACTAGGTTTCTGGCCCAGACTTTCCGGGCCTAGCCTTGTGGTTTGGCCCTGCAGACCTGCTGTTTTGCAGTCTCACAGACTCACAGTATTAATTTTACAGTGATGGGCCTAGGGCCCAGGCATATAACTTGTTAGCTCTCTAGTCTTAAATTAACCCATCTCAGCCATGCAGCTCAGTACCTTTTCTCAGCAGCATTTCCTCTGCATATCCTGGCAGCTCCTGTGACTCTGTGGCATCTGTGTGGCGTCTGCTGTGCTCTGAGATTTTCCCAGTCTAGTAGCTCTGCCCACACTTCCTGTCTGCCTTCAGCCAATCACCATTTTTATTAAACTCGTAGGCTGGACAAATATTTACGACATACCATAATCCCACTACAGGTCTGTATAGTATGTAATCATTTTTTTATTGCCTAGTAGTGACAGAACACTGCTGTTCTCTATGCCAGAAATTCTTTATACTATTAAAGTTGATAAATGTCCAATTATTCTGTGTAAGCTGCTTTCTAGAATACTTTTCTACATGCATGCATGTAGTGCACAAGCACCTCAGAGGCCTGAAAGAGGTGTCAGGTGCCCTGGAACTAGAGTTACAGACAGTTGTGAGCTACAGTGTGGGTGCTGGGAATCAAACCAGGCCCTCTAGAAGAACAACCAGTGCTTCTAAACACTGAGCTATCTCTATACCCCAAGAATGCTGCTACCATTGCAATCTTTGCCAAAAGAGGTGAGACCTGGCTTAAAATGGAATTGGATGACAGATTTTCTGGACAAGTCTGTATGAAATATGGGTTTTAAGTTTAAGAGCATTCTTTAATTTTTCGAATTTTAATTATACTTATTTGTCTTATGGAAGCCTGTGTTGTGTGGACACACATGTGTCACAGTGTTCATGCGGAGGTCAGAGGAGAACATGTGGGAGTTGATCTTACTTCCACTCTGTGGATCCCAGGAATCAGGCTCTGCTTGTAAGGCCTGCAGGCCCAATGCCTTTACTTAGCCATCTCACTGGCTTATTGCAAAGCAATTTAAACTCAAGAATTTTTTGGGGTTTTTTTGTTTTTTTTTTTTTTTAAGGAAATCATTGTTAAATGGGTAAGGAAAATGTAGTTTTATGAGGTTCCAAAAAAATGGATATTTAAAGTACTTATCAGGGACATGGTAAAGGCAGGTGGATCTCTATCAGTTTGTGGCCAGCCTGGTCTCAGTAGCAAGTGCTAAGCTAGCTAAGTATACATAGTTAAGACCCTGTCTGGAATATAGTAAATAGCATAGAAAATTGACATTGACTTTGTTCTTGGTTTTCATTTTGTTTTGTTTTATTGTTATATCTTTAGGGTTTCTTAGATCCACCTGCTTTTGCTTCCTGAGAACTGGAAATAAAAGTCAGACATGTGCCACAATGCCTGACTATTGGTTTTACTCTCAACCTCAATTTACAAAGACTTCTGCTATGGCAATAATAGACTGGAAAGCAAAGCCCCTGTAATCTCTTGCTTGGGCTCTTGCCATGGTTTCCCAGCTGTCTTCTCCCTTTTGTCTGGCAGTTTATCAGTGTACTATATATTTTTAGTCTTAGTCTATATCAATCCTTTGCTCAGTTTCTTACTAATTTCCTGTGTCACCCAAACATAAATCCAAGTATGTTCATTGGACCTTGGAAATTAACATGGCCTCTTCCCTTTCCCTAGCATCTTGTATAGCCATACCCTTCTTTGCTCTATACAGCCCTCTTGAGTACTTGGGGACTGACTGAACCAGTCAGGTCCCTTACTCAGAGACTTTCTACATGGTGTTCCATAGGAGATAGCAAGGAGAACTTGTCTGCAGATACATGTAAGACTCATTGGCCTGTCCTCAGGTATCTGTTTATCTTGCCTTCTAAGAGAGCCATTCTAACTGCCTGATATTAAACAGTAGCAGCCACACCCCTGCACCTGCCTGCCCTCACTGTCTCCAGACCTGCTTTATGCTTCCTTACTCCTGGTGCCATCTGATAGACCAGCCTTCCCTGGCTGTAGGAGAGCTCTGAAGAGCAAGTCAGCCTTCCTTTGCCGCTTTCCTACAACGAAAGCAGGGCCTGCTTTACTGAATGGGTACACAGTGAGCACTTGAGTGGACCAATCTTCATTTTACTACTGACCACCCAATATTTATTAAACAAGAAAATTCTAAATTATATTTCTAAATTAGATGTTAATTATGAATGTATGTCAGTTCATCTTCTGTTCTCTCCTCGTGGCTCACTAATGATGGCCAGGGCGTGGAGCTCCCTTATTCAGCCTCTTGATTTGTTTAGTGACTCCATTAAAGCACTGCTAGTACAGCCTGTTTGCCAAGCATGACTTCACCTACTACCAGGGACAGACTGACCGACCGAGAGAAAGCTGATACAATGGCTTGTTGCCCTTAGCCATTTGACTGTGCTCGATTCTGTAAAATCAAGGCTGCCCCACCTTGTGGTTCTATAGTATAAAATGAGAATACTAATTGGACTGGACAGTTGACTGAGGCCTTTCAGGAGCATCCTGGCTTCGGTCTGCTTTCTCCTCTTCACAGTGGTTTCAGAGTGCTTAGCCTGGGAGTTCCACAGCACTCTCCTTAAGATCAGTGTTTGAAATACAGCCTCTTTTTCCCTCGTTGTCTCGTATATTAGTTCCAGTGGCAGCTTCCCCTTCCTCCTCTTCTCTCAGCCCCCCACCACATTTCCTCTCCCTGAGATCCATTCCTTCTCCTAGAAGGGCAGGCCTCCCAGAGATATCAACCAAACGTGGCACATAAAGTCACTATAAAACTAGGCACATCCCCTCAGATTAAGGCTGGACAAGGCAACCCAGTAGGACGGAAAGGGTCCCAAAAGCAGGTAAAAGAGTCAGGAACAGCTCCCTCTCACACTGTTAGTAGTGCCACAGGAACCCCAAGCTACACAACTGTAACAATATATGCAGAGGACCTAGGACAGACCCATAAAGGCTATAACCTGTCAGTTCAGTCTCTGTGAGCCCCTATAAACCCTGGTTAGTTAATTTTGTGGGCCATTTTCTGATGGTTTCTTGATCCCTCTGTGAATCCTACAATCCTTTCTGGCCCTTTTCCACAGAATTCCAGAGCTCTGCCTAACAATTGCTGTGGATCTCTGCATCTGCTCCCATCAGGTGCTGGAAGAATCCTCTCTGAACCTTGTCTCCTTAGAAAATATGACTGGTTCATGTTCTTATCCCCGTTATGAGGAGTCTTCACCAGGCTCACCCTTGTGAATTCCTATGAGTTTGCATTGCACTAGGTTTCTACCTCACCCCAGAAATGCACCTCGATTCCACTCGTCGCTCCCAGTTCTTGTTCCTTCCACCATCACCCTCACCTTATCCCGCCTTCTGCCATCCGCATGCACTCCTAATCTGCCTGAGAAATGTATTCTCTTCCCCTTCCCAGGGAGATTCTTGTGTCCCCCTTGAGCCCCCCTTGTTACTAGGCCTCTCTGGGTCTGTAGACTGTAGTATGATTATGCTTTACTTATAGCTGATATCCACTTGTGAGTGAATACAAACCATGTTGGTCTTTCTGGGTCTGGGTTACCTCATTCTGGATGATTTTTTCTAGTTCCATCCATTTGCCTGGAAGTTTTATGATGTCATTATTTTTAACAGCTGAATAATATTCCAGTATGTAAATGTACCATTTTCTTTAATTATTCTTAGGTTGAGAGGGGAACATTTAGGTTGTTTCCAGTTTCTGGCTATTATGAATAAAGCTGCTATGAATGTAGTTGAACAAATGTCCATGTGGTATGGTGGATCATCCTTTGGGTGTATATATGCCTAGGAGTGGTATAACTGGGTCTTGAAGGAATCAATTTTCAATTTTCTGAGAAACTACCATATTGATTTCTAAAGTGGCTGAACAAGTTTGCACTTCCACCAGTAATAGAGGAGTGCTCCCCTTGCTACACATCATCTTCAGCATGAGCTGATGCTTGTGTTTTTAATCTTAGCTATTCTCATGGGTGTAAGATAGAATCTCAGAATCACTTTGATTTGCATTTCCCTGATGGGTAAGGATATTGATTTCTTTAAGTGTATCTCTGCCATTTGAGATTTTTCTGTTGAGAATTCTTTAGATCTGTACCCCATTTTTAATTGGATTACTTAGGTTTTTGATGTCTAATTTCTTGAGTTTGTATATGTTTTGGAGCTCAGTCCTCTGATAGATATAAGGGTCAGTGAAAATCTTTTTCCCATTCTGTAGGCTGCCATTTTGTCCTGTTGATAGCATCCTTTGCCTTACAGAAGATTTTCAGTTTTATCAGATCCCATTTATAAATTGTTAATCTTAGTACCTGTGCTATCTCTGTTCTGCTCAGCAAGTTGTCTCCTGTGCCCGTATGTTCAAGGCTGTTCCCCACTTTTTCTTCTCTCATATTCAGTTTGTCTAGTTTTATGTCAAAGTCTTTGATCCACCTGGACTGTGTAGGGTTATAGATTAGATACCGACTTGCATTCTTCTACATACTAACATCCAGTTTGACCAGCTACCATTTGTTGAAGAGGTTTTCTTTTTTCTGTTGTATATTTCTGGCTTTTTTTTTTTATCAAAATTCAGGTGTTCATAGATATGTAGATTTACATCTGGGTCTTCAATTCAATTCCATTGATCAATATGTCTTTTATGCTTATGCCATTCAATCTTTTACCAACATTCTTCGTAAGATCATTATTTGAAATGCATCCTCTTTTTAACTGGTTTATTTCATGTGCTTTTATTCTGAGTATTTAACAGGTGAAAAATAATCATAAAATCACTTCAGAGCACAGGATGTTCCATGTACCCCTTTTGAGTCCATAAGACAAATCAACAATAAATTTTTATCTACAATAAATTACTTGGTTTTGTTTAACTTCTGTAATATTTCGTAACTACTAACCCCTCTTTGTGTAGGCCTCATTATTATCCCGTGAAGCTAAACCCTGGGAAACCATTGTTCAGAAAACAAAGGACTGATTACATAAATTAGTTTGGATGGAAGGTCCTTCTGTGTCAGGCACTGTTCTCAAATTTAATTAAGTTACCTAATTTTCACCAAAAATGAACATTTGAGATAGAATCACTCTTATTATACCTCTCTTTGAAATTAAGAAACATGGGACTAGAGGGCTTAACAATGGTTAAGAGTACTGGCTGTTTTTCCAGAGAACTCAAATTCAATTCCCAACAACCACATGACAGCTCACAACTGTCTATTGCTCTAGTTCCAGGGATCCAATACCATCGCACAAACAATTGTGCAGGCAAGCACCAATGAACATAAAATAAAAATAAGTAAATAAAGGAAATATTTTTAAAAAAGAAAGAAATGAAGAACACTTCAGAGAACTAACTAATTCACTCAAAGTAACATGATTCATGGCGTGAGCACTTCAGTCTAGACAGTTAGGTTACAAAAATCCATATATGATCTCTAGTCTGTAACCCTTAGTAATGGGAAACAGAAATAATATTTCAAAATAATTCAAATGAATTAGCAAGGGGAAAAAAGTCATTTTACTTTTGTTCCAAAGATATTGCTGGGATTGCTCTGCCTCAGACCCTCAGTGGATACTCTTTGTTGGCACTGTCATCAGAAGTATCTGCGAATGAGCAGACATTCAAAATCCACCGTCCGCCTTGGATTCTGAGTGAATTCCATGGATGCAATGCAAATGCCTCCACCTACATGCTACGGACTGGCCCGTGGAAGTATATAGCCTATTCTGATGGTGCTTCTGTGCAGCCTCAACTCTTTGGTAAGCTTCCTGATGCATTCTAAGTGGAATGAGCTGATCTATGTCACATATTCAAGAGAGTCAGTAATTGTTTTTAAAGTAAATGGATATCTGTTGTTTCCCATACTGGGACAGGCAACAGTAGGTCTCATGGTTTAGAGTAAATGTTTAGATCTAGTCTCTGTTTGTAAAATCCACATGTGCACTCTGCTGACTGCCAATGGTAAAGAACATTTGATGGTATAAGGTATCAATGTTCGCCAATGAAAGAGGAGCAGCTGCCTCACACATCAGCACCTGAGTCTAGAGATAGCTCACCTCGGCCTGCAAAGCCAGATCTCATTCAACCATGGACTTTCTGGGAAGATCTTCCAATAGCTGTTCTGTTTCTCTATCACCAGTCAACACCTTCTTATTACTCCTAAGTTTTATTGATTCTAGAAGATCATTGACTAGCTCTTAGGGCATCTGTACATCCTAAATACTTTATCTAATGTTCATCACAGCCCTGTGACATCATAGCATTCTCATTGCTTTACTGAGAAGGAAACTGGGCGTTACAGAAAGTCTGACAGCTGTGCACCGCCTTAGAACTATAAAGTCATAAAACTAAATGTTCAGCCTGAGTCTAAGAACCCCAACACTACTTCCACACTGCAAAAATGCCTTCTAGCATCACTCTCTGTGAATTCATATTTAAACATTTTTATGTAGAGTTTTTCTTCCTCTATTTTTGATTCTATTGTAATTTTTATTATTTTACTTTTTGAGACAGGGTTTCTCTGTGTAACAGTTCAGGATGGCCTGAAACTCTCTTCATAGACCAGGCTGGTCTCAAACTCACCAGAGATCCACCTGCCTCTGCCTCCCTAAAGCTGGGATTAAAGGCATGCATCACCACCATCCAGCTAAACTTTTTCTTATCTTTTATCCCTATATTATACATAAACTAGATGTCAAGGCCACTGTTAATATTTATTACTTCTAGGATTTTATCATAGTAACAAATATCAGAGTTATTAACTAGAAATAATTCTTTATAAGCCAAAGGACTAATTTCTTTAAGTTTAAGAACAAGGGTTCCTGGCTTCCAGCAGAGCAACTCATGTATCTTTGTAGATACTGTTAAATGAAATCCAAAGAGCTCTTGCACCAGGCGAGCCCGGTGCCATGTAATCAATCAGTCATTTACTACAGCTAATCTGAAGGGCTCATTTTAACAGCTCTTTCTCTCTCTCTCTCTGATTACCTCCCCATTTTGACCATCTATGGAGAGTGATAACAATCTGCTCTCTGTCCCTGGTTTCTGATGTTTTCATCCTTTCTCATCTTGGAAAGCCCTCCTCCCTCTCTTCCCCCTCCTCCTCTCCCCTCAGCTCATCAGAGCACTTTGTCTGTTTTTAAGTGGATACTGTCCAATTAGTGAATTACTAAAGAAATTCCACTTTCATCTTTACAGTTGTTGAAACTTTTTCCAGCAACTTTACAACGTATTCTTCAAAAGGCAAATGTGGCTGAAAAGTCAATAGGTGCACCAACCATGACATTACTCTCTAGTCTTTATTCATGGACTATTCTGTCTTCAAGAGGTGCCATCTTTAGTCAGCTGGCAACATTACACATGCCTTCAGACATCACTTGACCAATGTACTCAAAAAGACCCACAGAAACTTTTCCTACACACAGGTTTCCTTATTCTCTGAAGTCCATGCCCATAAGTCTTTGACTTGCTGGTTTTTCAGTAGAAGTGGTATTCTAGGTTACATCTTGTGTCTTCCCATCCCATGTTAAAAGAATATATGTGGCTTTAAAGTATTATTGTTTCCCACTGGTACTGATTAAGAAAACTACTTGTTCCAATGGCTGATTGCTCAAATAGTACTGGTTAGAGTGATTTTCAAAAACCCCAGCAATAAGATTCTTTAAGAAAAAAGAATTTAGTCAAAAATGAACATGGTTTATTTGTATGAGGAATTGTTTTAGCTGAGAACTGTGAGGAGGCTATAATTGGGACCTAAAGCATGCCTGTGTGTCAAAATCAAGAAACAGGGAAATTTCATTCTAAGACAGCTTACTAATTATGAGGGTTGGGCTGTTTCTGACATCAAAGAGCACATAAGAAAAAAATAGGCCTTTAGTATATTATCCATAGCTATTCTTGCTTAATCATCATTGACCTAAGATGGCTGTGAGTCATTATGGGATGTTATGTTAGGGGAACACTGTTGTGTATGTGGTGTGCTGCTAATTGAAAGGTCACTATGTGGCATGTAAATGTATGCTGCCCATCCTATACTAAGAATGGAAAATGAAAATAAATCCTAATGCATTATCTGTCATGATGATATTCTAAAACAACAATTTTAGCACATTAACTATTTTATTTCTTTTCTTTCAGATCTTTCTTCAGACCCAGATGAGCTAACAAATATTGCTGCAGAGTTTCCAGAAATTACTTATTCTTTGGACCAGAAGCTTCGTTCTATTATAAACTACCCTGAAGTGTCTGCTTCTGTCCATCAGTACAATAGAAAGCAGTTTATCATGTGGAAACAAAGCATAGGACAAAATTACTCAACTGTTATAGCACACCTTAGGTGGCATCAAGATTGGCAAAAAGAACCATGGAAGTATAAAAACGCAATCCACCAGTGGCTCACAGCCCACTCTTCTCTGATAGCTACAGACGACAATGACACTTTCTCAGGATACATATGAATATGTTGATAAGTATTAAACTGAAACAGCCTTAGTAGTTGCTAATTTTACTTACTTTAAATATATGTACTATATCTTAAGTGCCAATGATTACAGAGCTACCTATTTTCAAAACTGGTTACTACTAAGACCTTATATTTGCAGACCTCTGACCGTTTAATAGCAGAATATTTAAAGGAGAGGAACACATATTCATGCTGTTTCTTTGGGTGATATAGAATATGAGATATTTTATCAGCTGTTGGTTGTTACTTATAAATCATTCTGTATTGTGACTTGTTCTTTGGTGAAGCTCCTTGAACTCTGGATATGGCTGATTTTATTTCTTTTGTTATAAATAAAAGGAGTATGTGCAAAAGGTAAAGCTTCAAAAGGTAGAACATGAAGCATTTTCCTTTCCCATTCATCTCCCTCCAAAAAGCAACTACAACTACCTTGTTTGTATTCTTTTGTAGACAGTCTGTACCTTTGCCATCAACAGAATGAATATATTCTTTAGACAAAACATTGTAGTCTTACACATAATTGATAACATGTTTTATATTGTGTCTTCCTGCATATGTGTTCTGTCTTATCTTTTATTGCCAATTAAAATAGGTGCTGAGAAGTGAAATTGTTGAGTCAAGAATCTATAAAATTAGCATAGATTTCCCAAGTTGTTTCTAAAATTCTAGTAGTTAGCTGCCTCCCCAGAAATGTATGCCTGCATATCTCGGCCCAATAGATAGCAAATATTTTAATTTATTGTGAGTTCTGACATTTGTTTCATAGATCCAATAGCCATTAGAATTTGCATCAGGATGACTTTCCCTATGTCTGTTATTGGCCATTTTCTTTATTGGTTGTTAGCTTGTTTTTTTGTTACATGCATGTTTTAGATATTAGACTTTTGAAAATAAAAGAGAAAAAAAAAGGGCTGGAAAAATGGCTCATTGATTAAGAGCACCTGCTACTCAACCAGAGGACTCAGATTCAATTACTAACATCCACATATGGCTCACAACTCCAGTTCAGGGAAGCCAATGCTCCTTTCTGGACTTTGAGGATACCAGGCACACATGTAGTGCACAGATGTAACTGCAGGCAACATGCAAATAAAATTTTAAAGATAATAAACATTTTTAAAATACTGGAAATAATATTATCTTTTTAGTTTGACTTTGGATATTGACCTGGATTTTTTTTCATGTAGTAATTTGTATTTTCTTATAACATATTTATAAATTTTGTACCAAATAAATATGACTTTTTAAACTAAAATATTCTTTAAAATGTTTATGAGTCTTTGTGGCTCTTTGAATTTGTGCCTATTTAGAATGTTCTTCCTGATATTTATAAACAGTTTTATTTTTAACCCTTAGCTCTTTGATCCATGTGGAATGTATAACATACTAAAGATCTAACTTTACTCTTTTGGTGCTGCTGTTTTCTTCAATTGCTAAATAATTGGCCTTTAGTTTTGTGAACTATATCTTCTCTAGTTTGTCATATAACATCTTAAGTTGAATGCATTATCTTTTCCTTCACTGATTTGACTGTTATCAAAGTCTCATTCACAAACATGTCCTCTGCTTCCTGCTGGACTGCCCTTTTAATCTGGTGCCCAGTGCCTCGTAGGATGAGTCTCTGTTTGCCCCAAACACTCTTGCTTAATTTTCCCACACAAATTTGGACTATTTGCTAGTTATCAAAATGAAAAACCACTTATTTTATTTTTAGGGGGGAATGTGCAGTGTGGTTTAACACAGTTTTTTTTTTTCATGTAGCCCTGGCTGTCCTGGAACTCACTCTATGGATTAGGCTAGCCTCTAACTCAGAAGTCTGTCTCCTAAGTGGTAGGATCACAGATGTGTACCACCACCACCAACATCTGGCTGCCTAGTAAATTCTTGATGCTGACTGTGTCTTAGAGGATCTGAGTTTCTTTTTAAAGAAGTCATTAAATTTATAACCTAATTTGGAGAGAATTAAGTTCTTGATGGCAGTCATTCTAAAGAACATGGTCTACTTTTCCTCTTTGTTTACACTTTGACATAGAAGCTAGTCTAAGCTATGTGAGACATTATTTATAAAAGGAAAGCTACCACCCATTCACAAGGACACCTGAGCACTGCCTCATTGTTACGTTTATAAGACCCTCTGGTCTGTGGTTCCAATGTGAAGTTGTCATGAATTTATTCCTAGTTGTTAAATTATGTATTTTATTTTGTTGTGAGATATTCACCAGAGAAGACTGCTCCAACATGGGTTTAAGCCAATAGAAAGTCTTATTAGCAGGCCAGTGACTACACTGGATGTTCAGAATCCTAGTGTAGCCCTGTGTCTTTCTCAGGGTGAGCTTTTAACACACAAACTATGTTCTGCGTTGACACTGTTCAGTTAAGAAGAACAGTTACCCAGAAGCAGAAATACAAAAACCAAAAGCAAGTTTAGTACATTTAGAGACTTTCCCAAAACTATGGACTTTGATGGATTAGGTCTTTGTTTTCATTTTGGCAGGTGGTGCTATCTACGTGCTGAGTTTTACAGCCTGATAATTCAATTATGGAGTCGGGTGCTAAAGTCTGAGCCTGCTGGCAGTTTATACTTCAGTAGATCTTCCTTTAGATCATTATTATTTTTTATCTGTGCAGATTTTATGGGTTTGATGTATATTAACTCCTTTACTCTTTGTAATAGCTTTTTCTTTTTAACTCAACTTTTATTATTATTTATTATTATTTTTGCATGTGTGTATAAGATTTGTGGACATATATGTGGAAGCCAAAGAACAACATTGTATCATATAGGTTCTGTCCGCCACTTTTATGTGGAGTCCAGGGATGGGATGCCATTACAAGGCTTTCACAGAAAACACTTCTCCACCCACTGAGCACTCTCAGCAGCCTTACAATTTTCCAAGTAAAGGGCTTATCTGCAAGAAATTATTTTACATTAACAAATATGTTTTCAAACCATACATGGGAACTTTCTTCATAGCCCACTCCTTTATTTTACTTGTTTAGTAGGTTTATATTAGCTTATAGTTGTAGTCATTTATAAATTTCTGAGACCTTCCACTTAATACATGTCTATTTTATATTTACAAACTAAAATAAAAATATACCTTAATATGATCTCAAAAATATCTAAATATGACATTAAGGTTCAATAGAAATGCATGGAATCTATCTTGCACTGTCTCCTGATTAGGCCTAAAGAGCATCAGCTAGCTCATGTGTAGGTGTACATGCTAATTACATGAGCAAAATCAATAAACAATGACTTAGAGACTTAAGCTCCTGTGTATAAGTGCACTTCAATTCATTCTCCTCAGACCCTCCAAGACACAGCATAAAAAATGTACCACCCAGTCATGTGTGGTGGTAAGCTGATGTGGGATGTCTTTCTGTACACTGTGAATTATCACTGGATAATAAAGGAACTGTTTTAACCTATGGCAAGGCATCTTAGAAGCAGGCGGGAAATTTGAGCATAAAGAGGAGAAAGGGCAGAGTCAGTAGAATCACTGCAAGCTGCTGCTAAGAGAGCAAAATGTAAAAGTACAGGTAAGAGACAAGCCATATGGCCAGATATGGATTAATAAAAAATGAGTTAAGATGCAAGAGCTAGCTGATAATGACCCTGAGCCATAGGCCAAACAGCATGTAATTAATGTAAGCGTCTGTGTGTTTCTTTGGGACTTTGGGAGTGCTGGTCCAGAGCTCAGGGCTAGGCAGAGCTAAGCAGCTTTGGGCAGGTCTAGACCTTGGGGTTAGTCTGGGGCAGAAGCTAATTACTATAAATGGCACTCCAACATGTGTTATCTACATCCATCAACCTGAGAAAGCTAAAATGGGTTCTAGAACACAGAAACAGCCAAAAAGAGCTTCCAAATTGTGTCTCTCAAGTGGACCATGGTATAGAGATGCCCTGGCATGGTGTGTGGGTTTGAGTTACAAAATGTTGGGCTTTCAGAGTGCAGTTTGAGCTGCAACAAGGCTGGCTCCTGAAATCTCACAGAAAACGCAGTACAAGAATAAGCTACATATGACGGATTTAAGATTTTTATTCTTACAGATAAAAAGGGAACAGAGGCAAAGACAGCTTCTTAGTAGCAGCATTTTCTTGAGTCAACTCTGATTTCAGGAGGTTTCTTTTTAAGACAGGTTTCCTGACTCAGCTTTAGCAGTAAAAAAAAAAAAAAAAAAAAATATGTAGCTCTTATAGGATGCCCTGCTGCCAAATACTTAAATGGAGTTCATGAGCAGTGGGCAGCATCCATGCTCTAGTTGGTGGCAATGTAGACCCTAAAATTCCCCAGAGCAGTAATTGTGGTTCCTGCAAGTACTTCTGCTGAAAAGCTAAACTTCTGTGAATCTAGACTAAGTACTGGATGAAGTCAACCAGCCACCCTAACCCAGCCTTTAATCCTAGTCACTCCTTGGCAGATTAAAGATATGGTCAGAAACAGAAAAAGATAAGAGATAAACAATAAAGACAGATTCAAAAAAAAGCTCTATAAGTGTTTTACAGCATGTTTAAAATATAGGTTTGAGAGAGAAAAGAAAAAGGATAGAGAAAGTCCTAAATAAAGAAATAGAATTGAAAAAAAAAAAGATGAAAATTACAAAGAGTGTCTGGATACTGTGTTACTGTCTTAAAGTTTTTTGACTTCAAAAGAGGAAGTAAGAGCTGCTAAAAGGCATTTGATTATAAATGCTGCTTGGTTTATATAATTTGTAAACGAGTTAACTTTAAAATTGAAATCAAAAGACATGTTACTTTGTGGAAGAGATTTTTTTTATTATTTCCACAGAAAATGAGACGCTCTGAATTTATTCCCAGTTAAAGAAAATAAAGTTTGTTTAAGGAAGACCCTTTGAAAAGTCTCTGCTGGGAAGAGATGGTCATATCATTTTCAAGGCTGCCAACTAAGATGATCCAGCCTCAGGACCCCCATAAGACTGTTAATGCCCCCAATCAGCAGGAAGGGGTAATGGAAAGCTATGCCGAAATTCCCAAAATATTGTTTATAAATGTTTGTTTTTATTATAAATGGTAATGGACATAGTCAATCTCTTTCTAGGGGAAAAGGGGGGATATAATGTAGAAATGATTAAAAAAATATTGAATCTAGTTTGATCCAAAAACCAACTATTCATCTCAAAATATTTTATATTGGTATGGATTTTGGTTTAGGATACAAATTTAAGGTCAATTTTGTTATACTGTATGTATTTTTCTACTCTTGTTTGAAGTATTATGTTTATGTAACTCATTTAAAATTGTAATAAATAATTAAGAAATACAGGTTGATAGTTATTTATGATAACCAAACTTATAGTCATGTTAGTTAGATTTTCTTAGGTGTACAAAGATATATTTCAATAGATAGGTAATCTTTGTACACTTCAAAGACCTGCACAGTATGGCATTTAAAATATTTAAAGAACTTAGACTTTTCTGAATAGTGAGACAGGTCTACTCTTGGCAGCACGAATCTACTTCAAGAGAATGATAGGCATTGACGAAACTCTATGTGAAATTTACTTTCTTTGTGGTAAAAATTAATCACTGGGAAAGGGAGTGTTCTTGCTGCAACTGCCTGACAATATGCTCTATAAACTGGACATGCAGGACCCATTAGAAAGTAACCTCTGAACTTTGGCAGAAAAAGCCAAGATGGTCTTTCATGTTTCTGCTTCAAAGAGAAAATTGCCAGACATTCTGCAGGACACAGGGAGAAGCTACTGACAAACTATGCCAAAATGGATAGAACATTCCTTCAAATTTTCTGCTTTATTGAAAAGTCTACCAGAGAGACTCTAGGCCTGTTGGATGAAGATAAATGCTCCAGAGTTACAAAGAAACTTTAAGTGACTGTTCAGGTAGCCAAATGTCTCTGTCATTTCTAAAATTTGGAAGTTGCTTCCAATGTACTTTCTGTTTATTCAGGTAATATATCCTTCTGTGGTCTTTGATAGAGTTGAAGATTACATAATTACAAGTATAGTTTTTCTTAGTTATAATAAAAGATAAATTATATATGAAACTTTGGACTTATAAGGATAAAGTAGATGATAGAATATTTTATATAATTTTGTTAAATACAAATAGACTAGATATTGTAACTATAATTCTTGCTTGATAGCTGTTTTGCTATATGTAATTTTGCTATGTTGAAATTGAAATCTTCCCTTTTGATTAGACAGAAAAGGGTAAATGATTTGGGATGTCTTTCTGTACACTGTGAATTATCATTGGGTAATAAAGGAACTGTTTTGGCCTGTGGCAAGGCATCTTAGAAGCAGGGAGGAAATCTATGCATAGATAAATGAAAAAAAGGAGCAGAGTCAGAAGAGATGCTGTGACTTGCCACTGAGAGAGGAAGATGTAAAGGAATTCAGGTAAGCCACGAGCCACGTGGCAAGACATAGATTAATAGAAATGGGTTAAGATGTGAGAACTAGCTAGCAATAAGCCTGAGCCATAGGCCAAGCAGCATGTATTTAATATAAGCCTTTGTGTAATTATTTGGGACCAAGCAGCTGAGGGCAGTTTATCTGGAACTGCTGGTCCAGATCTTGGGGCTAGGCCAGGCCAGAAACTTCTTACTACAGTGGACACCTTTGATCCCAGCATTTCGTAGGCAAACTCAGGCAGATCTTTGGCTAGAAGCCATCCTAGTCTTCAGATCTAGTTCCAGGACAGTCAGCACTACAACCCTGTCTCAAAAAGTGGGGGGGGGGGAGGAGATTTACCAAGTTCCCACAATGCTTTAAGCATATTAAACATAGGATGATGATTTGGTATAATTTTATGTGTATAGATGTTTTGCCTGCTTGTATGCCTAGTGTCCTTGGACAGACGGCAGCTTTAGATCCCCTGGAACCGGAGTCACAGACAGTGTGAGCCGCGATGTTAATGTTAGGAATTGAACCCAGTCCTCTGGAAGAGTACATAGCCAGTGCTCTTAACCACCAAGCCATCTCTCTAACTGCTACAATTGAAAAGCTAATTTTAATATTTTTATTTTATTTTTGAATGTGTATGTGTGTGTATGCATAAGACAAATTCTCTACCTTTACCACAAAGATAGTCTCCAAAGATGAAAGTCAGGTCATCAGGTTTGCTAGCAAACTCCTTTATCCACCGAGTTATCTTGCCATTCTGGCACTGTTGTATTTCCACAAATATTTAACTCAAAATGAAATCAAAGCATAAAAAAATTTAAAAACCAACTTTACAGTCGAGAAAATTGTCTGATGTCAGAATCTGAAAGGAATCAACACTAATTCAAAACTGAACTAGAATAACATTGGGCCTTTGCTTTTTTTGCCTTTTTTTTTTTTTTTTTTCCTTCATTGAGACAGGACCTCACGATGTAGCTCTGACTTGCTAGAACCAGGATGGCCCCAAGTTCACAAATTCTTGATTCATAATTCTTCTTAACATCACCTAGAGCCTCTGGCAGGCTTTGAAGCTGATGACCCTGGAAAGTGGGTTTGCTTCACTTTTCTTTTCACATGATAAAAACTGCTGCTGCCAGCCTAAGGGTATCTAAGTCAAGATATCCTCAAAGGGGGAGAGTCATGGCAGAATCCTTTGTGGCTAGGCTTACCTTTATGATCATGAGAAAGATGGGGTGAAGAAACATGAGATTATGTTTGGTCTGCTGGAATGTAAAGATACTGACCCCAGCGAGGTTCCAGCCATTCATCACTGTGTGGTTTCTAGTCTCCTTTTAGCAACTGTTCTTAAGTTAGGACAACAGCACCATCCGTACCTTGGGCCTGTGTAAAGCTTTTATAACTACCTAGCCATCTCTGGGGGAACTATTAGCATGTGTGACTCCACCCACCTTTTTCAAGTTCTGATCACTTCTTTGATTCTACAGCCAGGAGTCAAATAGGTAGAAATAAACAGTCTAAGAAAACTAGGTCACATGGGCAAAAAATACAATATACCAGATTAAAGGTGCCAGTAAAATATTAGTATGCTTTGTAAAAAACCTCAGTGGAAGCTCTGTAAGTGGTATACAGGATAAAATTCCTCCACCAATGCAATGGAGCACAGCACACAACCAGTTCGACAGGGAATAATTCCATGTTGCTGCCACCCCTTTTCACCCCAGAAGGACCAAATGAATGCAATGCATGCTTAACACCCTGACCAATGGTTTAGTAGGTGACGAAAACAAAAAGTGACATGGATGTAGAGGAGAAGATCAGGGTCAACTTGTCCCTTGGTTACTCCAAAACTACAACCAACTCCGGCTGCCTGCACATCTGGAGCTCTTGTTTTTACTGGAAAACAAATTGTTGTTGGCTTTTCTTTAATCAATATCTTATCAAGTCTTTCTGAAGTTCTGTGGAATGCACTTTCAGTGGTAGAATTTTGCTTTGTAACTTACTAGAATGTTCCCACAAACAGTAAAGAATTACATTGAGAAATATTGCTGACATTCGTAGGAGACTTTTATATACTGCTCAGAAGAAAAGGTTGGACCATGTGGTACACAGAAAAATTCCTTGGACAAACTCTCTGAGGAAAGACTGTAAAAGTCAGATCAGAACCAAAATGTTCCATTGTCACTCTACCACGTCCTTCAATGTTCCAGCGAAGACATCACTATCCACAGACCTTCAGATCTTACAAGGTTGCTCTAGATTATATAAAATGTAAAATGCATTTTACATGATACATTTATAGTCAAGACCAGAACTTGGTTCAAAGTGATCTGACATGCATTATATAATCATTAATTCATTTGCTGAATATGTATTTACTTATATCTGCCACATGTTCAGTCCAGCATGAGGCACTGGGTGTATAATGGCAATGGCATGTCTCCAATCAAAGTGATAGACCTTAGGAAGTGAGATCTCCACAGCAGGATGCTATGCATCTTACTAAGCCCTCCTAACTCATGCATCTGCAGGCTGGCTGCAAACATTACTTCTGCCTGAGAAGCAGCAGCAGACACCCACAACTCCCTGGCCCCAAACCAGAAAGTACAAGAAATTCTGTTTTCACCATGATTAATGTGATAGATGCACAAAAGACCAAATGATGCTTCCAGTGGGAAAACTAAAATTTGTTTGTGAAGCAGGGCTCAACGTGGCAGCATTAAATCTAAACCATTTCCTGTGAGTTGGATTTCTTTTTTAAAATTTGGCTGTTGTATCGTTTTCTTAGTCACCTTTTCTCTAGGCTTATTGGAGGCGTAGTCCCCCCTAGCAACCTCCATCTGCTGGAAAATAGAATCGAGAGAAAGAGGAGCCAAGTGTTAGGAGGACTCAATACATGAACCACCACTTGTATAAAAACCTATGAGAGCCCTCTTCAGACTAACAAAACGAGTTGTAGATCCTTAGAGGAAAGCAGCTGTCATCCCCTGCTTCTAGTAATGAGAGTATTGGAAAGCAAACGTCTGCAAACCTCTGCTGTTCCTAATTGCCAGGCAACAGTTGGGCACTTAGTTCTCTGCAATTAAACCGTTCTCACTAATGGTGGCAAAGGAAGGCATGCCCCTATCAAAGACTGGTGACTCTACTCAAAAAAAAAATAGTAGTGATGTTAGGAGCTGGGTGTAGTTCTGTGGTCAATTGTTCGCCTAGCATGCACTCTTGGCTGGTCCCAGCAGGATAGGGAATGGGGGAAATGGGGAGCCCTGCTGGGTTTCTTGTGTGCTTGTGTTTCTCTAGCTAATGCCAGCGGCAGCGTGTGGCATTACAAAATGTTTTTGTTTGTTTGAAATCAGAAGTATTATTTGTATTTTTTTTTTTTACCATAAGCAATCACAACATTTATGGGGGTTATGTATTGCTTCTGGGTTAACATTGGTCGTCTTTGCAGAGGTCACACACACTACTTTCTGTCTGGCTGAACGTTACAGGGCAAGGTTTCCAGAGCTCAGCGGTCCACCGATCTCTCTGAGGGTGGCCTCATGGATTAGAAGAAGCTTTGCTGGGATTGGAGGAGGGGGCGAGATGTTGGGAAGGTGGAGAATAGGGATCATGTGTGTTCCTCTAATGTACAACCCACATTTGAGTGACAAATGACGAGGACATCCTATAAAAACAACTAAGCATAAATGCACCCGAATCCATCTCGCGCCGGATGCGTGTGCTTTTTTCAACTAACTTTGGGAAGTCGCACAGACCCAGTGGTGCGGCCTGTGCCACCTCGCCTCGCCTCCACTTTGGCATTTTAATCGAGTACCGCCCTCAACGGTTTCTCTCCCTCCTCAGGACTAAGGATGGAGGATCACTTCAGCCCCTCAGCTCTGCCTCCAGCTCCCAACCTCTCGGTATCCATCCTGCAGAGCTGGGATCTCAACCTGACTTCGGAGCAGGGGGCTGCTGTCCCGGGACCACAGCCACCACACGGGACCGCACCCAGCCACCCGATCCACCTGGTATTCATGGGAATCATCCTGGTGACCGCAGTGACGGGCAACACCACGGTGCTATGCCGCCTGTGCGGCGGCGGCAGCCGATCCTGGCCGGGTCCCAAGCGTCGCAAGATGGACTTCCTGCTGGTGCAGCTGGCAGCAGCCGACCTGTACGCGTGCGGGGGCACTGCGTTGTCACAGATGGCTTGGGAGCTGCTGGGTGACCCGCGTCCAGCTCTGGGCGACCTGGCGTGCCGCTTCTCGCAGCTGCTGCAGGCATCGGGGCGGGGCGCCTCCGCCCATCTGGTGGCGCTCATCGCCCTCGAGCGACAGCTCGCTGTGCGCCGTCCACAGGGCCAGCAGCTGCCTGCCCGCGCCCTGGCTGTCCTTGGCTGGCTGCTGGCGCTGCTGCTGGCACTGCCTCCCACCTTCGTGGTGCGCTGGGGTGATCCTCCACCTCTGGCCACCAGCGCCTGGCCGCCGGAGCATCGCTGCTGGGGCATCTTTGCTCCCCTGCCGCGCTGGCACATGCAGGTCTACGCTCTCTACGAAACTACCGTGGGCTTCGCAGCGCCAGTCGCTATCATGGGTGTCTCTTGCGGCCACCTACTGTGTGTATGGTGGCAGCGCGGGTCTCAGGCTCCCTTGGCTGGGGCACCCTGGTCGGCCAGTCCCGCCAGAGCTCCCTTGCCCAGTGCGCTCCCCCGCGCCAAGGTGCAGAGCCTGAAAATGAGCCTGTCGTTGGCGCTGCTCTTCGTGGGCTGCGAGCTGCCCTACTTCGCCGTCCGCTTGGCAACTGCCTGGTCGTCGGGGCCCGGGAGCAACTGGGAGGGTGAAGGGCTAGTGCTGGCTGTGCGTGTCGTAGAGGTGGCCAACAGCGCCCTCAACCCTTTCGTCTACCTCTTCTTCCAGGCAGGAGACTGCGGGCTCTGGCGGGGGCTACAGAGGCGCCTAGGAGTTGTGTGGTGCGTGCGGGAGGGAGAAGCCGAGATCAACAAGGGGGCGGCTGGGGACCACCAGGCACTCCACCGCCACCGCTGGCCCCACCCCCATTATCACCACGCCCGGAGGGAGGAGCGGGACAAGGGCTGCCAGCGCCCACCCCCGCCGCGCCCCAGACCACTGCCCTGCTCCTGCGAAAGTGCCTTCTAGGAGCTGCTGCATAGACAGATTTGTCACAGTGGCACAGCTTCCGGGCAACACAGGCAAGGATGTAGGGGTCTGCCTAAATCACAGAGAGTGGAACTGTATTCTGGAACCCTTGAAGCCTTCTGCTTCCTCCATGCTGTCGTATTTCCTTCTAGTGAGACATGTCGTTTACTTCTCATTTGTTTTATTCTCTCCAGTTCCTTTCATATTGCCCATTTGGAGGAAACCAAACTTGGAAAGTTGTAAAATAACCTATCTGAGTTCCAGAGTTATTATTTTTGCAATTGTCTTTTATACTCCCATTGTATTCTAGATAAGACCATTTATTTTAACTAAATTGCCAATTTTTCATTTGTCACTGTGTTATGTTTTTAGATATTTTGAATTGTGCTTTAAATTAAGTGCATCTTTGGGGAGCAGCAAATTTGCTGTTCCTTCTGAAGGGAAATCTCCGTAACCTCTTCCTAGGGAGATCAGGAATCCTACTAACAATGTTGTAGAAAAGTAATCTGGCTGCCACTTCAGAAACAGAGCATTTGAAAAATAACATTTCCCATGGAAGAGTTAGAACATATTTTTCACAAGGTAATGTGTTTTCTGGGAAGAAAACCAGTGTGGCTTTTGTTTCCAGTCTAATATCCACATTAATAAAAACTGAGTAGAGAAGTACACAGAGCTTCCTCAGTCCTTTCCAAGCATGCCTGTATTCTGTAGGACATGGCTATTGTGCCCAGAGCAGCTTCTAAGCATGTCCACATTGAGCTTCTAAGGGCAGATTCTTGAGCAAACTAGACAAGGAAAATACTAGGGTAATGAATGATGTGAGAGGTGGGATTCGCTGTTTAAGTGTTAAGGACATCTATACAGCAGAGGGCTCCAAGTGCTGCCTGTGTAGGTAAAAGTACTTAAAAACAAACCCAACCAGGTGTGGAGGCCCTGCCTGAAATCCTAGCACTAGGAGCACTGTCTCAGATCTGAAACAAACATCAACTATATATTAATGAGTTCTACAGTACTCTGTGCTGCACTGTTAGACTGTCCCAAACAAAACAAAATAGTGCTTAGCTGATTGATGTGGGTTGTGAAGAACTAAATAGGGAACTAAATTGATCTGTGACCCCATCCTTTTAACTAACTGTCCTTGCTTCTGGAAGAAGTCACAACATTTCTGAGCACCATATTCATATGCTTAGCAACGCCCTTCAACAGAGAACTGACGGCTTTGTCAGATATTGGCTTCTTGCCAATAGCAAATGTGCCACTGAGATGCAGAGAGGAAGGGGCTGGTTAAAGCTTTTATATACACATAACGACCTCTAGGATTGTTCTGTTCCTGATCATATCTACATACTTCTACAATGTGTGATACACAGGAAGCACTCAATGTTGATTTGTTGCATAGCTTATCATGAGTCAGGTATAAGTCTGTTACATAAAAGATAAGCCAAAGGAAATCTTCATTTAGTGTGGCTTTCTTTCCTCCAGAATTCCTTTTCTTTGCACATACGACAATTCAGCCTACAGTAGGCTCTAACTGAGTGAGCTTGGCTCTGTCCTTCTTTGTATCACTTGGACATTTGGAATCTGAGGGTTAGCATCATCTTGCCCCAATAGGCTAACCTATCCAGCTGAGAGGTGTGGGACAACTGCTCAAGGCACATCCATCCCAGTAGCTCAACCCAGCAAACACCCGCTGCCACCATACACACAAAACAAAAAAGGTATTTTTCTGTGAGATGACAGTAAGTGATTCACCTAGCAAGAATGTGTCCTTGCTTCAGCTTTCTGTGGATTCAAGGTCACCTCCTCTACCCTCTTACCCCAAGAGGGCTCTTGCTATGACTGAGAGAAGTCTGTCCAAGGCCAGTCTGGACTCAATGATGCCGAAAAGCTGCATTCACCTTCTTGGTGACCTAGACAGGCACCTGCTGACGGAAGCCAGAAACCATTGTCTTACTGGAGGACATGAATTCCTCTACCTAAAGTTGGCGGGAATTTGGCTCTGAATGTTTGATTCTTAATCTTCAACTCTTTTCCATTAAAGGTCAGCTATAAAAACATGTGACAGTTTAGCTACATTGACCTTCTAGTATATTTCTGAAGCCACCTCAAGCCTTAGCGCTCTGTCCGAAATGCTGAAAGTGAGAATGTTACTGTAATCTTGCTCTGCCTCCCTCAGTTTTCTAGTCATGTGATCCATGCAAGAGTTCAAGTGAGACACACGGTGTAGGGTAAATGACAAATAGAGTTTTTTACAAGGCAAAGCTGGCTGTTCTCAAGATGTGAAGTGGACAGTAGACAGAGAGAAAGCACTGTGAGAAAAACACTCAAAGGGTGAGAGTGAACATGAAACCATCAAGAAAGAAAAAGCTCTCAAGAGCTCAGATTGAAAAGTGGGTGTAGAGATAATTGTGGAAGAAAGCATTCTTGGGGGTGAGAGAGAATTGGAGACGTGAAGACCATTCTTCCAGTCTACATCTTAAGGCATGCTTTATACAATGTCTTCACGTTTCTGAGACAGAATACTTCCTAAAGGACATCTTCTGATACAGATGATTGACGGGCCCTTTAGACTAACTCAGGAAGGGGGCAATGTCATATCTGTTGTTTTGTTTGTGTTTTCCCAGAAATCCTCCCACTAGATAATAACGTTACAATCTTTCTGGCAGTTTAGAATGTCATTTCTCCTCCAGAGACCAGAGAAAAAACTCAGATCTTACGTTTTTTTTTTTTAATTAAAAATTTTTTTTTCATTTTACATACCAGCCACACTTCCCCCTTTTCCCCCTCCTCCCATTCACCCTCCAATCTTCTCCCCACCCCAACCCCATCCACTCCTCAGAAAGGGTAAAGTCTCCTATGGGGAGTCAACAACATCTGGCATTCCAAATTGAGACAGGCCAAGCCCCTCCCCTAGTATCAAGGCTGAGCAAAGTATCCCTCTATAGGGAATGGGCTCCAAGAAGCCAGTTCATGCACTAAAGATAACTTCTGGTTCCATTGCCACAAGCCCCACCAACTGCCCAAGCCACACAACTGTCATTCACATTTAGAGGGCCTAGTTCAGTTCATGCAGGTTGTCCAGCTGTCAGTCCAGAGTCAGTGAGCTCCCACTAGCTCTGGTCAGTTGTCTCTGTGGGTTTCTCCATCATGATTTTGACCCCTTTGTTCATATAATCCCTCCTCCCTCTGTTCTACAGGACTAGGAGCTAGACACAGTGCCAGGCTATGGATCTCTATATCTGCTTCCACCAGTTGCTGGATGAAGAGTCTATGATGACAATTAGCATGGTCATCAATCTGACTACAGGGGAAGGCCAGTTCAGGCACCCTCTCTGCTATTGCTTGGAGTTTTAGCTGGGGTCATCCTTATAGATTCCTGGGTATTTCCCTAGCATCAGGTGTCTCCCTGACCGCAAAATGGCTTCATCAAGATATCTATTGTATTGTTCTCTCTCTCTAACCCTCCCCCAATTCTACCATCCCATCTCATTCTGTTCCCACACTCTCATGTTCCCAATTTCCTCGGAGGATCAGATCTCATTATTGTGAGCAATAATCAAAGCCCTACAGTTCCTGCTCCTGATTTTACAAGCTGCTGACTAAAAAGGAAGGGCCAACCCTCAAGAGCTTTCAAGTCTGCTAAGGTCTGGCTAGCAATGCAGCAGCAGGACATGATGCTCTGGAGTTGCAATGTACTACCAACACACAGATTCCTTCCTGCAGAGGCAGCCCCTGTTCTGACCTACAGAAACTAACTAACCTCTTCTATTGGGTTCTATGTTTGGAGAGTGGAAACTCAGAAGATTATGTCCCTGATTGAGGCCAAACAGCCCCTAGATACTCTTTTTCTTCCTCCAGAATTTGGACAATAACTGTTATAGCCCTGCAGATTGTTCTTCCTCTCTTTGCCCAGCCCCCACTGATGAGGATGTTATGGTCTGAAAAATACAGGAATAGATCAGCCAAAAGGAGAACGCAAGCTTCTCCACAAATCCAAGTTTGAGTTACAGCATTAATTTTATATTTATTAATAAATATTTATTAATTATTTTATGCTAGGAGATATGGTAAGCATTGGAAAAAACTAAAATAAACAACACACCTTTGCATCAATAAGACAATATGGGCTTATGTAGAAGACAGTCTGACAAATATACTGACCGTGTTTTAATGGGGGCTCAGTTGGAAGATGCTGGGAGCACTGAAGGGGACCAACTGACATCTCTGGGTATCTAGGAGGATAGGTTCATCACTGTGGTTTGGGGTGATTTCAGTACAGCACAACATGGGCAATGTGATGTTATATGGTCTATGGTAGCAGGAGCTTGTAGCAGGAGTATGATTCACTGATATCAAAAAGCAAGCAGTTCCATGCAGAACCGTGAGTGACTTAGGCCTCTGTCCCAAAGAATAAACTCCCTAAAACAGCACAGTGGCTTAGGGGAGTCTTAGCAGTAAAGACCTACCTGAGGTAGGGGCAGCTCACCCAAAGGAAAGGGAATGTCAGTTAATTTGAATGTGAAATGTCCTCCCTTGGCTTATAGGTTTGAATACTTGACCCCCAGCTGGTGTTTAAGAAAATTTAGAAACTTTAGAAAGTAGGGTCTAGGGAATGGGGGGATTGGGAACTTGACCAAGTGAGCAGTTGGGCAGACTGGGTGCAGGAGGCAGGCTGGGGCTGCAGTATAAAGTTTTTGGCCTGGACTAGCCCAGAGATCCAGACCAGCAGTCCCAAATAATCACACAAAGGCTTATATTAATATTAAGTACATGCTGTTAGGCCTGTGTCTCAGACATATTGCTTGCTAGCTCTTACAAATTAACCCATTTCTATTCATCTGTGTCTTGCCATGTGGCTTGTGGTTTACCTGTACTCCATTACATCTTGCTTCTTGGGCAGCTGGATTGTATCTCTTATGACTCTGCCCTCCTTCCCTTTTATCTATGCTTGGATTTCCCATCTGACTATAAGCTTGTTGCCATAGGCCAAAACAATTGCTTTGTTATCCAATGATACTTTACAACATACAGAAGACATCCCACATCAGGGGGCCCAACAGAGGAGGAGAGTAACAATGATGAGGGGGGAGGGCACTTAGAGGTCAGGGAGAAACCTGGTGCCACAAAAAATCCCAGAAATCTACAAGGATGACTCCAGCTGAGACTCCTAACAATAGTAGAGAGGGTGTCTGAACTGACCATCTACTCTAATCAGATTGGTGACTACCCTAATTGTCATCAGAGATACTCCATCCAATAACTGATGGAAGCAGATACAGAGATTCACAGCCAACCATGTGGCTGAGCTTGGGGAGTCCTGCTGAAGAAAGAGAGGAGGGATTGTACTAGCCAGGGGGATCAAGATCATGATGGGAACCCACAGAGACAGCTGACCTGAGCTCCTGGGACCTCATGAACTCTAGACAAACTGTTTGGGAGTGTGCATGCTCATAGACTCTACACAAACTGTTAGGGAGTGTGCATGCTCATGGACTCTAGACAAACTGTTAGGGAGTGTGCATACAACCAAACTAGGCCCTCTGCATATGTGTGACAATGTATAGCTTAGTCTGTTTGTAAGGCTTCTAGCGGCTAGCAGTGAGGTCAGGACCTGTCCCAGGTACTCAGCTGGCTTTTGGGAACCTGTTCTCCATGCTTGATTACCTCACCCAGCCTTGATGCACGGAGGCTCTCAACCATGCCTCAACTGGGTGTGTCATGCTTTATTCAAGCCCATGGAAGGCCTGCCCTTTTCTGACTGAAGATGGAGGATGAGTGGATAGGAAGGGGGATAGATGGGGGTTGGAGAGGGAACAGGAAGACCGGAGGAAGAGAAAACTATAGTCAATGTGTAAACTAACTGAAAATGTTAATTAAATAAAATTTAAAAAAGGAAGTAGGGTCTAGATGAGGAAGTAGGACACTGGGGGATAGATCATGTGTGACTTCTCTGTTCTCTAACCACCAATTCAGTGTAGCAAACCGCTTCATGCTTCCACTGTGCAGCTGTAAGCGACTCCCACTCCCATGTGTCACGGCCACCTCGACCAGCAAGGAAGACGGAACACCCAGGCTCTTCTTTCAGCAGTTTATTCAGAAACCTTGACTTCTGACTTCTGACTATGACTGACTGACTGACTGACTGACGACCCCGGGGAAACCCGCCCGCAGCCTAGATAGCCTCTGGGCAGCCAACCCTAGTGCGCCACGTGGGCACTACCTATAGGTCCAGGTACGCGGAAGCAAGCCAAATCCTCAGCCTAGCCATATATGGAATTGTTTGTCACTGAGAGCACTCACCATGTGGAAGGTGGAGGGCAGAAGCCAGCGCCATCTTTAAGGCGTGGCTGCACGCAGCTCCCTGCACCTATGATTCTCCACTTCTCCCTCCCTGTCAGAATGGAATGGACTGTATCCAAACCACGAGCCATAGTAGGCATTTGCTTCCTTGTCTCTGTCCTGTATTCTGTCACAGCAGTGAGGAGAGTGCTCTGGATCCCAGGAACAGTGCTGCTGAAGCATGGAGGAGACAGGGTAAACATAGCCAATGATGACAGCAGTAGCAATACAAAGGCAAATGGAGACTGACCTGTTGGACTATGTGGCCAATGGAGATCTAGCTTTAGTTGAATAAAAAGATATGTGTGTAAGGCCAAGAAAACAAAACATAGACTTTGGAGAATTTAATAAGAGCTATAATAGGATCCAACACAAATTGTGGAAAGGTACTTTTGGTAATATCCTTAAAGACAAATTTAATGAAAGGGCAGCACTTTATGGATACAGATATCAATAGTATTCAGCCTCTACAAAAGCTCCCATTTCTCTTCTCTCTCTCTCCCAACCCTGCCCTCTCAGAGAATCTCCATTGGAGACCACTGAAGAGCCCAGTTTCACATTCTTGGTCACAGTGGCTCCTCCCCTGAAGCTGCCAGCTGTCCAATCTCCATCTAACACGTTATAATCGGGCACAAACCCAGCTTGTGTCACACACATCATTGCCCACCCCCATGGCTCTCCTACAGGCTATTTAAGCTCCTTCCTTTAGATTTGGCCATGTAATTTTTTTTTCTTGCCCTTTCTCCTGCCTTGATCTCTAGGGGCTGGAGGAGTCTCTGGGGGCTGCTTTGCCAAGAATAAGTTCAACTTTATAATTTACTTTATAATTCAACTTGATCTGGCTTTGTGCTGGTAGGTGGAGAAATTTATTATGAAGATACCAAAAAAAAAAGAAAGAAAGAAGCCACCCTATTAAATAGAATCTCAGAGAATCCTCAAAACAAGATTTGCACTACTGAAATAAAAAATAAATTTTAAATAATAAATGAGATAATAAATTTTACTCAAATATAAGCATGCTTTCTAGCTGTCCTTGACTCTCTCTCTTTTTTATTTTTTCTAAGGGACATTTCTTAGAAGCCACCTAGCAGATTATCCTACGTAGTACATTAGAACAGTACCATGTGTGCCGGTCATTCTAAGAACCACCAAAAGTTCTTTGCCCACATTCCAGAACAAGTTTTTTTTTTTTTTTTTTAAATTTCTCTATCCTTCACCCCACCTTCGACGATGCAATACCAACTTTTTTGCTGTATTTTCTCTATGTGCTATGAAGGCATAGACTTATGTTTACAAAACTTCATCTCAGGGAAAGACCATTTTTTTTTTTTTAGACCATCTAGTGCCTGAGGGCAGGACTCAGGTCTAAGAAGAATCTAGGGAAAAAAAATCTCAGAAATGCTCCTGACAGTCAATAGATTCAAAACTTGGTTTCTCACTGAAAGTTTGATCAATAGTTTCAAAGAATTACTCTGTCTCATACCCTTTTACCCAATGAGGAAATGCCAAGATATGTAACACCCTGCTTACATATTTCTTTCATTAAAAACCTTCTTACAATTCCTTCTGCTGCATGGGAACATAGGGTTTCAGCCTGGGTTCAAACCTGTCCAAAAGAATAAACTGACCCTTGTGTGTTTGCACGAAATCCAGCTCCCTGGTGATCTTTGGGGGTCATTCAGCATGGGTATAATATTTGGTGTGTTGTCCAGGAACTCCTACAGCCCCCACAGACTATGGACTCCAGGATCTAACCTGCTGGTAAATGTCTCTGAGTGGTGTCTGTCTGTCTGTGTTTAGTATCATTTCTGGGGTTCACTTAAGTCAGTGATCATGACCAAACTCAGTTAAGAGCTGATGTGCTGGGGAACCATGGTCTGGAAGATCTTCCAGACCTCAGTGGTGGAAATGAAGAGCCCCATATCTGTTAGATTGAGGATGGAGAACCTCAGTTCTGGACAGTATTTGGATGCACAAGTGGGTCACTCCTACAAAAGACAGTAAACCGTAATTTTATCTGTCACTCTACTTTCAGTCTCGTTGGGGCAAGCTTCCACTTGTGCCCTCGGTCTTCTGTGGTGTCTGTGTTTCTCTGTATTTGTGTTTTTGACTGTGACGAATGCCACAGAACAGACGACTTCTTTCCCTCTGACTTACTCTTAACTCAATTACGATTTAAGAGTCTAAACTCGCCACCTTTGTAGGTCAAAATAGCCAGCACTCAATGTCAACTGACCTCCTGACCAGTTGACCAGGTCAACCTTCAACCTCATGGGGCAGTGGAGAAAATCATCTTCAGACCATGAGTGGGGTACCCCAGCCAAGTACCCTACCTACACAGTGGTCTGGAGAGACTTAGTAGAGGAGCCCCTTCTTAGATTAAACCATTTTGCCACGACAGGTTAAAATCCTGTCAGCTACAGAGAAAAGCTCACCTTTTGTTCTTAAGCTGGAGGTCCTTCAAGGAGGCAACGCAGAGGATAAGATCTCTCCCCCACTATATGCCCTGATCCTGGGGCAGCCTTCTCACCACCAGCTTCCTTGACAGTTCATCCAGCTCCTCCTACACTGGCCCCAAATGCACCTCTGGGACAAAGGAGGGATTAGCTCATAGGACCCACAGCCATAGAGAAGATACCTCTTGTCCTGGTGTTACAATTCTTCAATTAGGGTGGCAGGGCCCTTGGACCAGCATAGGAATCAACCACATTACTACTGGCCCAAAATTGATCTTTACAATTAAAAGGCCCAAAATGCACCCTTCTTGGGAAACACTAAGGAACTGATTAGCCTCTTTGGGTCAATTCTTCTAACCCGCTAACCCACTAGCCCCTGTGGGATGACTGCATAGCTTTTGCAGGTTCTCTTAATGACAGATGATCAGATGAGAGAGATCAGATACAAACCAAGGTGGGAAAACTGGTTCTGGTCTCCACTGGAGAGCCACATCCAACCAGGCTCTCATAGACGCACCCTTCTCTCCAATTCACCCAGTGTGGAATTGTAATATGACTGAAGGTAAGGCAAGCCTCCTGGTCTATCATCAGACTCTACTGGCAAGTCTCAAGAAGAAAACGGAAGAGGCTGGAATGCCTAGGAGAGAAGAGTATTAGACATTTAATAAAGGTGGCTGAGAAAGTATATAATGGAAGGAATAGCACAGAAGAAAAATAAATTGAAAGAAACCTGCATAAGAATCAGCATCTTGCTAGCGTGGTGCTGGCTGCTACTGTGAAACCAGAAGGGTACCAAAGCAACTGCCATGTCTGGCAGCTGGGAAGGACAATGAAAAACCAAGAGGTAACAAAGAAAGGCCCCCGGCTGGGAAAGAATCAATGTGCATACTGCAGAGAAGAGGGACACTGGGCTAAGGGATGTTCAGGAAGAGGCTAGGGGCAACACTAAAGTCCTTAGCCTAATGGACAGTGATTAGGGGATGAAGTTCAGCACGGCTCCCTGAGCCCAAGGTAGCCCTAAGAGTGGAGGGAAGACCAGTTGACTTCATGGTAAACACAGGAGCTTAGAGCTCAATCCTGCTGTAGGCTGATGAACCATGACAGACAAAAAGACATGAGTTCAAGGTGCTACTGGAGTAAAACCTTATTCATGGACTACCCAAAGAAGGGTAGACTTAGGAACAGGCCAAGGAACCCATTCTTTCCTGGTAATTGCAGAATGCCCATATTCCTTTTAGGCCATGATTTACTGACCAAAATAAAAGCCCAAATATATTTTCTAATGAAGGAGCTAAATTGCCTAATGAAAATAGAAAACCCAGGGTTCAAAGAATTACTTTACCTCATATTCCTTTACCCAATCCCAAAATGCCAAGACATATAACACCCTGCTTTTATTTTTCTCTTTTAAAAAACTCTCTCACCCCTGAGCTCTGGGCCGAATTTCCTCCACATTGTTGGAACATAGAATTTTGGCCTGCGTTTGAACCTGTCTATAAGAATAAACTGACCCTCATGTGTTTGAATTGAAATCCAGCTCCCTGGTGGTCTTTGGGGGTCTCTTGGCATGGGTACAATGCATATTCCATACCTCTAATAAAGTCCATCATCCTGAACTGTTCTGTCTCCAGCCATTTTGTGCCCCCCCCCCTTTTTTTTTTTTTTTTTTTTTTTTTGGAGACAGGGTTTTTCTGTGAAGCTTTGGAGCCTGTCCTGGAACTCTGTAAATGAGCCTCTGTAAACTAGGCTGGCCTCAAACTTGCAGAGATCTGCCTGCCTCTGCCTCCTGAGTGCTGGGATTAAAGGCACACACTACCACTTCCTAGCCCCCCATCAATTTTTGTGTGAGGTCTGTTGCGTGGTATAATTTTTATGACATTCCTTGACCCCAATCACTGAGATAATCTTTCTTCAGAAAAACTTCTTCAATGTGCCTATAACCTAGACATGTAATTGCAAAATAAATGAAGCTACTATTATTTGGCTGAGATAAAGAACAGTGGAGTGGAACTTCATGGGAAAGGGGATGAAAAAAAATAGTTTCTACAGCAAAGTAGAGGAAATGGTTGTTAGGAAGTCATACAGGTATTCTTTAATAAGATTGAGACTCACTATTCTAAGAGGGACTTTCCATTGTTTGCCAGCTACAAATTTTGAGAATTCTCCACCTAGGGTGGAAATATATAATATCAACTTAAAAAGTTAATTTGAAATCCTGTTAAATGGTTCCAAATATTTTATAGAAGATTTAGTTAAAATCAATTTATACAGATATGCTTATATGTAAGGAGTTTCCTCTAATTTTAGCTAAATCTGAAATTCTAATGTTGATCTAGGCAATTTAATTACTACTCCTGAAGACATTAATAGGTTAATAGAATTGAGGCATCCTATTAGCATAGCCATATGTCAGTGTTGAACCCAGGAATTCAAATTCTTTTTGAAAACCTAAAGATTTGGTTATGTCCTGGTGTGGTAGTTTGAATAAGAATGGCCTTCATAGGCTTGTGGAATACTTGGTCACCAGAGAGTAGCACTATTTGAAAAGATTAGAAGGTTCCTTGTTGGAGGAAGATTGTCACTGAGGTTTGGAATTTCAAAGGCCCAAGCCAGTCCCAGTCCCAATCTCTCTCTCTCTCTCTCTCTCTCTCTCTCTCTCTCTCTCTCTCTCTCTCTCTCTTCCTGATGTCTGCAGATCCAGATGTAAAACTCCCAGCTTCTCCAGCACCATGTGTGATAACAATGGGCTAAAACTCTGAAATTGTGAGCTAGTACCAATTACATGTTTTCCTTGTAAAAGTTGCAATGATTATGATGTCTCTTTACAGCCATAAACACTGACCAAGTCAGCAGATGTTGTTCTTCAAGTTCAGACACTTAAATAAGATACATTATTCACATCATACAACAAACTAAATTAAGTTGACCTTGAAATTTTCTTCTGCTTAAGGTCACCCAAAAAGGATGATTAGAGATGAGATAAAACTAGATTTCCATACTTGGAATTTAGAACAATCAAGTTGACCCTCTAAAATAAAAAAGAACCATTCTTTGTGGGCATTGTTAGACTTTACCAAGCCATGCACAGAGACCTGAGCTGCAAGACTCTAAGTGCTATTTGTGCACATAGATGATTTCTCTAGAGTCAAGCAAAATGGCAACAATAATATTATTAGAATGTGAATAGTTCTATTTCTATGAAAAAAAAAACCTAATCACACATAGAACTAAAACAAGCAAATGTAAACCTATGATGTCACTTGAGAAAAATGTAAAAGACAAACAAGCGTGTAAGAAAGTACACACCCAGTGATTAGATATAAATCTCATGTAAAAATAGACTAGCTTGATTTATTTGTAAGGTAAAAAAGATTTTTTTAATGGTGTTTTTTTTTTTTTTTCCCCAGTTACTTCCTACAAAGCATTTCTACTTTTACAAAGAAGTTGGAAAACATGTTTTTTTGTTCTGTTCCTAAAAATGTTCTCACCAGATTACAGGAAACTTTTACAGTTAAAACAAATACTCTGATAAAAGTAAGCAAACTTGTATCTGGGCGGTTTAGTGGAAGGAGCCCAGCACTCAAAGTCTAAAGAGCCAGGTCTGACTGTCATCCACACAGTAGCAAAGAGCTTAGGTAGTTTATTTTCTTCTTCCTTTTTTAAGTTCTGGGATAGAACCCAGGGCCTCAATCACCATTTCAGCTCCTTCTGGATATTTTTGAATTTGTAGTTTCTCAATAAAACTACTATATAATTTTCTTCTTAGGATATATATATATAAGAAGTAGACTGTTGTGCTCTGATAATGAGGCCCCCAAAGAAACAACCAGAGACAGAACTCTCTGAAATGCAAGAGCAAGGTTTATTGAAAAACTTAAGTCACAACAAGGACCTCAGTTTCGCGAACAGGCTTAGCAGTGCCTGGAGGAGGAAGAAGTACACAGTCCTCTGCAAGCTGGGTTTTTAAAGGCAAAAATCACAAGGTTATATATCAATTAGAGGTCTTAGTATGGATACAATTCTGATTAGCTCATTTTGGGGATTTTTCGGAGTTCCTCTGTTATTTTAGCTGGCTGTTTGCCAAGCCTTTCCTAGATTATCTCCTGGGTGGGGGACATTCTGTGCCTATCAAATGGCCTCAGGCTACCTCCAGTACTAGGACATTACATGGTAAATTGAACTGCTATTATTCCACCCCAGGCTACCTCTCCTGTACTTTTTGGATTGTTTCAAACTGAAACTTGTTAGGTAAAAAATGAAGGTGCTTCTCTGGTTCTTCAGGACAAATCTGGGTTTCTCTCTTTAGATTTTTGTTTTCTTACACTGGGCTGAGGGATAAAAAGCCAGTTAAATAATATGAAAGAAACAAAGATATTAGAGGCATCATAATGAAAGAATGTCCCTTAATGTACCTCATAGTAGAAAGTTGTGGCCACAGTAAATTGCTTTCCTAACATTTCCCAGATTCACATTAGGATGGATCTATTGCCTTAGGAGTAGTTTGAAAGAACCCCAAATTTGACCTATTTCTCTTTCCAGACTGGGCTTAGTTAACTAAATCTATCAATATAATTCCACCGCCTCTACCACCATGCCTTACTCAGCATGAAAATGATCCCATTAAGGTTAATGAGAGTAAGGGTAGATTATAGGAGAATAAGGATGTATATAGGAAGGAATTTCTTATCTTCCCCGGTAGGATCATGGAGTTACACACTCACACTCCCTAAGTGCCAGTTGAAGAGACAGACCACTGTCATGATGAAGCCAGAGGGAGAGGTGAGAAGAGCTAAGAACTTTAAAGATCTCAATGAACAGTCGGACCAAATGCCCTAGAGACCTGACTCTTGGAATTCCTGGTAACTAACCCAATACACTTTAATATGACTTACACTGAGTTGAATTTTCTTTTTTTTGTAATCACAATTAGTCTCTAACTGAAGTAAAAGCTTGGCATAAAAAAGAAGTCCCATTTTAGTATGTCACATATGTGATAGAATTCTTCATAGTACACTTTAATATATCAGCCATTGTATATAAAGGTGCTGTATTGAACACTGTGTTTGACATTAGAGCAAATTTGTCAACATCAAAACTGTGATTTTTATATTTTAAAAATATATTAAATAAAAAATCATAATGTTCATGGTAAATCCTTGCTAAGAAACATTAGCCTATAATTACTAAAGTTAGAAGACATATTAGTTATTTTTCTGCTATTGTGAGAGAATACTTTGTCAAAACCATCTTAAAAAGGAATCATCTTATATTGGCTCATGTCTATCATGGCAGGAAGGCATGTCCTCTGAGGCATGAGGTCAGTCAGCTGTCAGGAAACAGAGTGATTCCATTTCATCCACAAACAGGAAACAGGAAGAAAGAAAATAAAGTGGAGCCAAGCTCTAATACCTTCAAGCCTGGCCCAGTGATGGTCTTTCTTCAGCAAGGATCTATGTCCCAAAGGTTCTATAACCTTCTCAAAAAGTACCACTAACTTTGTGAATATCTGTTTACATGAGCCTATAAGGCATATTTCTCATTCATACTACAACAGAGAACATTATTTGCAAACACTTTTCATTGGGAATTTTCTTCTTTAGGGTTTCTATTGCTGGGAAGAGACACCATGACCATGGCAACTCTTATGAGGAAAACATTTAATTGAGGGGTCTTACTTACAATTTCATAGGTTCAGTCCATTATCACCATGGTAGGGAGCATAGTAGCGTGCAGGCAGACATCTTGGCTTTCAGGGAACAGGAAGTTGATTGAAACACTGAGTATTATCCTGCGCATAGGAAACTTTAAAACCCAACCTCACAGTGACACTTCCTCCAACAAGGCCCTACCTGCTACAACAAAAGCCACACCACCTAATAGTGCCACTCCCTATGAGATGATAAGAGCCAATTGCATTCAAACTACCCTAGGAATTTTTATTAATTTATTAACTAGTTGTTTGCTACTATTTAAGATGTATCATGCACAAAGAAAGCCTCACACATAATTAGTTTTGCAGGTTTCAGTCCACAGTCACTTGTTTTTGTTGTTAAGGTGAGACAGCAGCAGCAGAGATTTATGGGGCAAAGCTACTTCCTCATGACAATCACAAAAAGATAGGTAGTTGTCAGAGACAAGGAAAGCTCTTCAACACACATCCCCCGAGCCCTACCTCCTCTAACCAGGCCTACTTCATGTCTGTTCAGTTTGAACTCACCAGTGAGTAAGTAATTGATGAACGTAGTGCCCCAGGTTGTAATCTACCTCTTTATAGTGGGGACTAAACCACAGGTATGGATGTGGGGGAGGATGTTATTAGCTCTAGGGCAGACAAAGGAAAGGTTTGAGAAGAAGGCATTGAGTTAGGATATATACATAGACCCATGGTACAATATATATTATGTGGTGCTACACACACACACACACACACACACACACACACACACACACACACGCGGTATAAACTTTATTAAGAGACTTATTAACACCACATATAGCAGAAAAGAAAGGAAGAAGTAAAACATAAAGGCCTTGGAGCTCTAACAGACATTTTAGATCTCAACCACCACAAGTGTGTTGTCATGAGCAATATTTCATCAGAGTCTGCAAACTTCTTTCAGCTAAATAATGTTCTTTTCTGCTTCAACATTTATCTCATAAAAGCTTTTTCCTCAGGCACCTTGAGTTAATCTGTGGATTGTTTTCCCTTTGAGTCACTCCATTCATGTATCACTGTCTGCTCCAAAATACTTGAGTTTTAAAAAATTTCATATATTTAGACCATTTCTTCCTCCCTCAGACTCTTCTCCTGTATACCCTCCTCAAATTCATTGCCTCCTTTTCTTTATTATTGTTCATATATAAATAAATAATGTATAAAGACAACCTGAATCCACTAGTGTTGTTTGTATGTATATTTTCAGAGTTGATTGTAGGGAGATTGTGTTCTTTTCCATCGTAAATAAGTATGCCATTTTAATAAAAAAAACAAAGCAAAACACTGATTGGGCAAAGGCAGACAGGAATTGTGGAAGGAGCTGTCAGACTAAGGAAACTCTAGGAACAGGAAGAGCAGAGATGCCGCAAAGAAGCCAGAGAGACATCATGATGAGATGCTAGCAACACAGAGGATGAAAGTTGAAATGCTGCTCTGAAAAAAAGTACTAAGATGCATGGCTAAACAAGATAAGAATCATGGATTAGATTAAGAGTAAGAGTTAGCAAGCTATATGCCTGGACCACAGGTCAATCAGCAAGCAGAGTGTAGTTAATATAATAAGCGTCTGTGTGTTTCTGCAGAACTTTGGGTCTGCAGGTTTGTGGGTCTGGACCACAGGCCAGACAGGCCAGAAACCTAATACTACAGCTGACTCCTTGGTGTTGGAAAACCAATTAGGGATCCATGGGAAAATGATTTTCTCTCTCTTAGCAGTCATTTATTGTCTGTAGCTCTTTATCTAGGGGTGGAGCCTTGTGAGAGTTCCTGCATTCACATGTCAGTTGGTGTTGTCACTGCTCAGGTCTTGTTTAGGCAATGATATTATTGAACATTGAGTGTGACCTCCCTGAAATATGTAGATAACAAATGGTCTGATCCTTTGGCTCTTTGAAGCTTTCTACCACCTTTTTTGGGGTCATGCTGAGATGCATCACTTGGAACTAGGCACTCCACAGTCATTTGTTCTCTGCATTTTCACCGGTTGTAACTTGCTGGAATGGTTTCTGTATGATACAAAAAGAAAATTCTTTGATGAGGGGTGAGAGCTACATTTATCTGCAGGTATCATTGTAAGTATTTAAAATGCAGCTAGAAATTATACTAGCTTAGGAAAGTGGCTAAACTTGAAAATGTATCCAAACTTTAGTTCTTAATATTACTGTAATAGCTACAGTTTATTAAATGGTTTCCATGAAGCAGGCATTGTGTTTGGTATTTCGTGGAATCCCGCAACAACCTGAAAGGCATATCCCATAATCACTTCTACTTATGCAACTAGAGAGAAAGGTAAATTGCCCATGTCCAACAGCTTTTAAGCAGCAAGGCTTGCCTTTTTGCTGTTGTTATTCTCTAAAAATATAATAGACTAGAAGTTTGTGGGGGTTTGTTTGTTTGCTTTAAGATATAAGCAACCATGCATGCCAGCAGGAAGGAGTTGAGGGCTGAACCAAAACCAAACTACAATAACAACAACAAAAAAATCTACCTATGATCTAAAGAGCAAAAATATATTTTGGACAAACAACATATGAATATCAGTATTTTTTGTCATTTCAGCCTCTAAACAATTTAAGCAAAGAAGTCATTTACTGGAAATGGAAGAGCATGCCACTTAGTTTACCAAATGTGCTCCTCATAGATGCCTGCTCAGCCAGACTGCACTGCACAGCCCCCTTTGCTCCTAGATATAGCAAATGACTCATGGCTCAGCTGTGGAGTGTGATAGTAGCGACATGAGCTCTGCCATGTGCTTTCTCTATCTATCCTATTGGCTATAATTCAATCCATGGCAGCTACAGGGACAGAGACCCAAGTTCAGCAATGAAGGTGGGGAAAATGAAGAACCGTTCTGCCTCTATCTTAAGCTTAAACGCTGTCTTACAGTAAAGACATGTTTATGATTAAACCTCTGTTTCTCAAAAATTGGGCCCGGCTCCAGCTGTAACCTTAACTACAAATGGTTCCATACTTCTGCTTCCAGAAATGACAATCATGTCTTTGTTTCAGAAGGTCATTATGACTAACTTCTATGCTTATGTTCTACTCTTGTAACCATATCTATTTTCCTTCCTGCCAAATCTGCCATTTGGAAATCCCTTAACCCTGAGGGAAAAAATCGAAAACCCTCTTGCCCTTCCTCAAATCCATGGGTTCTCTTTAAAATCCTGACTTAGGGTGAGACAGTGGGCTGGCCAGCCCTAGAGGCACCTTTAACATAAAGCTTGCTTTAATTAGACAATCCTGGGTTTGATCTTCCTCCTCATAAAATATGAATCTTTTGGAATCTTGTGGCACAGAAGCAGCCCAATCTAGGCAGAAGATCACTGAGATGCATGACTGTCCCTATGATGACTACGGGCTCTCCAACCACATACTACCAGTCTAATGCCACCAATAGAAAGAGATTGTGTTATTTTACTTAAGATCAGCAAAAATCACAGGCCCAACCTTACTCACTTGGACATGTGTCCATACTCTTTTTTAAGAATGGGTGGGAGCAATGCTAAATATTTGATCTTCCTGACCCTCTGGGAGGATTGCTAGCCCGCATCGTTGTTCTTGATGTAATACTAGGATAAAATATCTGGGTGTAAATACTTGACATTCACTATGCAACCTTCTAACTTCATCATTCTGACTACTGTGTTAACTGCACTCAACTGGCTCTTCCTCCACGGGCTTTAAAAATGCATTTTTAAATTTCTAAAACAACTTTTCATTTTTATTGAGCATTTTCTATTATTGCATACCCACTTTTATTATATATTTAAAATGTAGATACTAAAGTCTTACCCCAGTGATGCTGTGGTACTGATGTTATTATGAGGAGAAAGTGTTTCATAGTCACATGTTTGGAACATTAGGTTAAAGAAACTTTGCCCCTTTTAAAAACTTTCATCATAAAATATATATTTATAAGGAAACACTGCAAGAATAATACAAAAGAACACCCACATATTCACCAGAGAACTTCAGCAGTTGCTAGCATTTGCTGTTTGCTTTTGTGTGCATGTCAGTGGCAGGGATAAACTGAAGGTTGCTTGCAGACATCGTGATCCTATCTCATTACTCTCTGCCTCTATCTCTGAGCACATGGCTGCTAAGACATTCTTACATAACTCCAAAAGCATGATCTCACTGAAGGAAATTAGCAAGAATTTTTCCTAATAACCCTTTTACTCAGTCCATAGCCAAATGTTCTCTGTTGGTAATTTTTTTCCTTTGCGCTCAAATCTAATTACAATTCATACACTCTAGTTCATTGTTTTGTTCAGAAACAATCTTTTGACCTCTTAAAAATGATACTGTGTTTTAAAAGGGACTAAGTATTTTGAAACTTTTTGGATCTTTCTCTCTTTTATATTGACCTACTAAGGGAGGTGCCTGTGTATGTCTGAGCATATGTGAGCATCGGGTGCCATGGACCATCATGGGGGTCAGAGGATAACTTTCAGGAGCTGGTGTTTTCCTTTCACCCTGTCAGTCGAAGGTACAGAATTCAGGTCATCAGCCTTAGCTATAAACATTTCACCCACTAAGCCATTTCACCAACCCACCTGCACATTCACATGTTGCCAAAACACTGCCTTTCACCTTGGTATGGGCAAATAGGACAAGCAGTCTGAGTAAACTGTAGGAGTATTCTTGAAACCTATAAACCAGATAAATATGTCCTACAAAGAACTACATTTATTTCAAATTCAATTGACCCTTAGGCTGAACCCAAAAATGAATGTCAAAAGGAAGAGACAATGAATCTGATCTCTTGAAATTAAATTATTACTTTCAGACATTTTACAAAAATATTCTGCTACTATTATGCAGTTAGAATTTTCTTTGGGCCACCAATCAGCTTCCAAATAGAGACACAGAGACTTACTAATTATGAAAGCTCGGCCTCAGCTTAGGCTTGTCTAACTAGCCCTTTTAACAAAACTTAATCTGTTTATGTTCATCTATTAATGAACATAAAAAGCCTTGGGGCTTTTTATCTTTCTTTCCATTTGTCCTACTTTTCTGCTTCCTTTGTGTCTGTCTGTTTGGCCCCTGCCATCTCTTTTTTCTTCTTCTTCTTCTCCAAGTCTTAATTACTCCTCCTCCTACTTACTCTCCTTGCCCGGAAGTCCTGCTTATGCTTTCTCCTTCACTATTGGCCTTTCAGCTTTTTATTAGACCAATCAGGTGCATTAGGCAGTACTTAAAGAGACAAAGGCACACAGATAAGTTTTTATCTCAAAAAGAGGATGAGGAGGGGAGAAAAAGTTATTCAAATCATAAATGTCAAAAAAATACTAAGAAATGTGTATTACTAGAAAGTCTGGGTTCCTAATTTTATTAATAAAATAAATTTTAAATGGATACAAAAGGAAGCTCATGGGCCATTTTATTGGGGTTTGGGAGAAAAGCGGCAGGGCAGGCAAACTCTAAATCTTAGCAGCAAAGAGAAAATCACGTCTTTTGAGTTAAGAGTCCAAGAAAGTCAACATGTTCAGCAATGAAGGTCAGAAATGCATGACAGAGGAGAGAAAGAGATTCGGACAAAGAACGAGGAAGCCCAGGCAGGGTGTCAGGAAAGCATGCTTAGGCATTTGCCAGTATCTGAGAAGGAGATAGGAAGAAGGAAAAAGAAAAAACTAGTGTTTTTGAGTTAGGACTCGGAAGGAGGCAAGCTTAACAGTGTTGTGTCGAGGAAGCTACCTGAGCAGGCGCATGGTGGGAGGGGGAACTTTGGGGAAGTGAAAGTCCATTTTCTCATTAAGTGCATAGTTATTCTTCCCACTGCCTTAGCATGTCCTAAGCTGAATCAAGTCTGTGTCTTCTGGAGGGTGAGTGATGGGCAGCCCCAGATGGATTGACTCTCAAGTAATGTTCTCTTTTTCAGAGAAGATCAGAATGTAATGTCTGTGCCCAGAACTGGAAGGAAAATTCAGACTCCATCCTTTTGGTCATGAGAAAATAGCTTTCCCTTGATGGGCCTCAATAAAGTCATAATATCTCACATTTTTTATAGGGCATTTTAGATGTGGAAGGCCAGTTGCAATATTTTCCTTTCTAGTATTAGCAGGAAAACAGAGTCTAAATACGTCCATGAGAGAGGACCTCCCATTCAATGGCCTCCAAGACACTCTAACCTCAAGAGCTGAAATAATTTAGGAGACTGGTTGAAACTGGAATATAGATGGGTCTAGGATTGATGGTAGGCCTTGTAGGGGATCATGGTCTTGTGCCCTAGTCTCAAGACCCCCAAGGAGACCACCAGAGATGTGGCCACTGTGCACAAGCATGGCAGTGACCCAAGGAGGCACCCGCCTCTCTGCAAACTGGGTTTTTAAAGGCAAAACCCACAAGGTTATACATCAATTAGGGGTCTTAGTATGAATACAATTCTGATTAGCTCATTTTGGGGGCATTTCCAGATTCCCTCTGTTATCTTAGCTGGTTGTTTGTCAAACCTTCCTCTAGGACTGTCTGTCTCCTGAGTTGGGACATTCCGTGGTTAATTAGCTGCTATCAGATAGCCCTTAGGGCTATCTCCAGTTTGTACTTTGTACCTCTGCAGAACTCATGCCTGCTTCAAACTGGGGTTTAGGAATATTCTGCCTGAAGCTTGCCCCTCTGAGAGACTACCAGAGACAGAGGTGTCTGAAATGCAAAAGAAAGGTTTATTGTCAGTGTAATACTAGCCAGACAGAGAGAGAGCTTGTCTCCTCCCTCTCTCCCAATGTAGTGAGGCAAGGAAGAGCTATTCCTCCCAAATTACACAAGCTTTTTTAAAGGAAAAAGCCACAAGGCAGAGTTACTTGGGAACAAGTGTGCAAGTGTGCTGCTGATTGCCTCATGCTTAGGGACTTTTTACAGTTTAACCTTCCTGGACCACCTGGGTGGGGTGGCCGGTTCACTGCCTTAGGGTTGGATCACCCAGGTGTCCCTTAGATAGTGCTTAGCTTATTCTTTCTTGGAACTGGGCAAGCCCCTGCCAGGAATATGAAACTAAACTTTATTTTTATAATATGAAATGGCTACTAGAAAACAAAATGGGGTTTCTTGAGCTAAGTTTACACTCTTCTAGTAACTTCTGCTCAAAAATGGAGGTGCTTCTCTGGTTCTTCACAAGGGAATTCAGATCATTGAGGCAGGAGCATCTGAGTACGGGTTGACAGTGAACAAAAGGAGATAAAATTAAGACAGTGTCCAAAAGCTAATAGTGTCACTGCTAAGGGTCTAACAGCTATAACTTTTTCCAACCATAAAAATCCAGAGATTTCAAGGCTGGTCACTAGGATGCGCATCTAGACTGGAGTTTTGGTCATCCTCACATTCAGCTTCCAGGGAGTTATGTGAAAGCAGATAAAAGATTTAAAACAAAACATAAACAGCCAGGAACTAGAGCCCCTAAATAATTCTAGCATTTCTGGCTTCCAGCCAAGACAAAACAAAAGACAAATGAATCCTCTAACCAAGGACAATAAGAGAACTCCTTGTTTTCAAGGTCCCTGCCCTAAAACCTGCCACTGCCTGACTTGTTGATTGGTTTAAATTAAGGAAGCCAAGGAAACAAGGAAACATGGCAACTAAACATAGTCTTGGTTGGTTCTGAACTGCGTTTGAGGATTAGATGATAGGAAAGAAGCCCGGTTGACTTTCTGATCTTATGATTGTGGAAAGTATCCTTGTTTGCAGGGAATGCACACACTACCTGGCCCAGGCGGAGGGACTCAAGGTTGAGTTACATCACTATCACTGCTTCTAATAGCATGTTACTCTACCCACGGCTGTCTCAAGTTCAGTGACCCAAAACCAGTCTTTCTATAAACTGAGTCTCATCTTAGCTGCCTGATCTTTAAGATCTGTCTTTGTGGTCTCTCTTCCTTTGCTGAGACTCTAGACCACAGGCAATCTGGGTGCTGGTCAAGGTCAAAAAGGAATGTCTCTGATCATGAGTCCAGATTTCACTAAGATCCACTCTACCTCCCAACCTTACCCACCTTGTTATCCTCTGCATGGTCAGCTTTCCTGTAATTCCAGCACATTCCATAGGCACAGATGTAGCCCACACCAGTCTGAAGAACAGGTAAGTGGCTGGCCTTCCAGCTGAGCTGCCCCAGTGAGCCCCAGGGAACATCCTGTGCCCCCTCCCTCCTATCTGAGCACCAGCAAGGCCGCTGGGCTCTGATAGAATTCCACTTTGTCAGTTATCCCTTCATTTGTGACAAGAATAAGCAAGAATAAGAGGAGTCCCATCAACCTTGGTCTTCAAGTAACTATGTAACTATGGACAACAGAGATCACATTCTTCTCCATTTCCAACCCATGGAATTTACCAGTGTTTACCAACTCCACTGTTTTGGTGCCGTCCCCACCAGCCCTTTCATCCAACTCCAGTAGAGTACATAGGCCCAGTACAGTTCACACCAGTTTGAAAAAGAAAAGACTCCAGAGGCCCACATATAGCCAACACCAATGAGAAGAACAGCATCCCCTCCACAAAGGCTTTATATTCTGGTCTACAACTTTGGAAGAAGATTTTAGCTTTACAGGAGGCCAGGCTGGATCAAGGTACCCTAATCCCCACAAACATCAGTGGAGTCACCCTACTGGACCTGAAGACTTGCCAGTCACCAAAACCTTTGGCCACTTAGGCCAGATGACAAGAGAGGAGACAGAAAACACCTTTCTAACAAAGACAAATGCAAGAATTAACACTGGGGTCTATAATCATCTCAAATACAGAAGCCTGAACACCAGTGTAAAAACCTATCAAATAATAAAAAGAGTAATGTAACACCAGCAGAACCTAGAGATCCTATGGCAAAGAGACATAGTGAAGCTAGATTTATCTGTCAAATAAAATGTTAAATCTTAATGAACCATAACACAAAACATACGTAAAATCTGGGATACCATGAAAAGACCAAATCTAAAAATAATAGGGATAGAAGGAGAAGAATTCCAGCTCAAAGGCACAGAAAATATATTAGATTAAATAATAGAAAAAAGTTTTCTAACCTAAAGATGGACATTCTCATAAAGAAGCTTTTAGAAAAATAAATAGATTGAACCCCCCAAAAGTTTCCTTGCCACATAATAATCAAACCATTAAACACATAGAATAAAAAAGAATATTAAGAGCTGTAAAGGAAAAAGGCCAAGTAACTTATAAAGGCAGATCCATCAGAATAACACCCAACTTCTCAATGGAGGCTCTGAAAGCCAGAGGAGCCTGGACAGACCTCTTAGAGATTCTAAAAGACCATGGATGCCAGCCAAACTACTATATCCAGTAAAACTTTCAATCACCGTAGATGAAGAAAATAAGATATTTCTTGACAAAACCTAATTTAAACAATACCTATTCGCAAATCCAGTCCTACAGAAGGTGCTAGAAGGAAAACTCTAACCCAAGGAAGGTAGCTGTACCCATAAAAACACAGGCCCATAAATGAATAATCTCATATCAGCAAAACCCAAAGAAAAGAAACACACACACATACACACACACTAAGCAACTCCTTCACCACCAGTGAAAAATAATAGAAATTAATAATCAGTAGTCATTAACCTCTTTAAATATCAATTCAGTCAATTCCCAATAAAAAGGTACAGGCTAGCAGAATGGATCCATTCTTCTGCTGCGTATCAGAAACACACCTCAGCTTCAAAGACAAACATTACATCAGGGTAAAGAAGTGGAAAAAGATGTTTCAATCAAATGGACCTAAGAAGGAAGCTGGTTTAGCTATCCTAATATCTAACAAAATAGACTTCAAAATAAAATTAATCAAAAGAGATTGGTAAGAACATTTCATATTCCTCAAAGGAAAAATTCCTCAAGATGAAGTATCAATTCTAAACATCTATACTCAAATACAAGGGTATCCACATTTGCAAACAAACAAATAAACAAACAAAAACCAAAAAAATCCCACATAACTAAAGTTTAAATCATACATTGAACTTCAGACATTAATAGTAGGAGACTGCAACACCCCACTCTCACCAATAGACAGGTCAGCCAGACTTCTGGAAACTTAACAAATAAGTAGGGAGCTAACAGATATTGTAGAATGCATGGGCTTCTAAGGGCCTGGAGATTAGCCTGACCTCAACCAGTACAAACTAGTGACAACTAGTGCCTTAAGACATGTGCTCCTAAGCACTTCTGCATAAGTCAACCTGGAGTCTGAGCCAGGGGCCTTGATGAGGGCAGAGTCTAGATACAACATTTCTATACTAGCAAGAGACCACTGCCTGCAGCTGCAGATACCAGCAAACAAAGGCCCTTTCCCCTAGCTAAGAGGAGGGTCTGGGAATAGAGTATTTAAGGTTTCGTCCTCCATAATGAAATTGGACTTGCTTGTTTGAACTTATCCCTGGAGACTGTGTTGTTGTTCTCTGTACCATCTTTCCCCTTTCCGCAAAGGGAAATAGTAGGACCCTGAGCACAGAGGCAACCTCAACACCTGACCCCAAACCAGGGTCACCCCAGCAAGATATTATGACTCAAAGACGTTTATAGAACATTTCACCCTAGCACATAAGAATATACTTTCTTCTCAGCACCTCATGGAACCTTCTCTAAAATTGACCATATACTCTTTCACAAAGCAAATCTCAACAGGTTAAAAAAAAAAAAAAAAAAAACTTAGAATAACCTCCTGCATTTTACTGGATCACCATAGCTTATAGTTAGAATTCAACAACAATACAAACCACAGAAAGTCTACAAACTCATAAAAACTTAACTGAATCACTTCTGGGTCAAGGAAGAAATAAAGAAAACTACTAATGACTGCTGTGGGACTATGCTTTTGTACTGTAATATTGGTTTAACAAAAAACTGATTGGTCAAGTAGCTAGACAGAAAATAGAGGTGGGGCAACCAGACTTGGAGGATTCTAGGAAGTAGCAGAGTAGAGATACCAGGAGACACAGAGGAAGTGGAATGAGAATGCTGCACCGAGAAAAAAGATACCAAGCCATGTTGTTAAACAGAAATAGAAATATGGGTTAACTTAGCATAGAAGAGTTAGCAAGTAACAAGCCATAGATCAATAAGCTTGTAATTAAAAGAAGCTTTTGTGTGATTACTTGAAATTAAGCATCTGTGGGACCAGCTGGGTGGGATAGAAACTTCAGCTACAAAAGACTTCTAGAATTTAATGAAAATAAATGCACGAATAATCAAACTTACGGAACACAATAAAAGAGAAAAGTTCATAGCACTTGGTGCTCACATAAGGAATTTGGAGAAATATACTAGTGACTTAACAGCACACACACCTGAAAGCTCTAGAACTAGAAAAACAAACCTACCCAAGAGGAGTAGAAGACAGGAAATAACCAAGTGAGGGCTGAAATCAATAATATAAAAACAAAAAGAACAATACAAAAAAAAATCAAAGAGTTGGTTGAGAAAATCAACCAGATAGACACACTGTTATTTAAACTTACAAAAAGGCAGAGAGAGATTATACAAATTTATAAAATCAGAAAGGAAAAGGGGATATAACAACAGACACCGAGGAAATCCAGAGGATCATTAGGTCATACTGCAAACATCTGTACTCCACAAAATTGAAAAATCTAAAAGAAATGGACAGATTTCTTGATATGTACCACATAGCAAAATTAAATCAAGACCAGATAAACAATTTAGACAGATCTACAAACCCCAAGAAAATAGAAAGTGTTATTACAAGTCTTCTCCCCCACCCCCTCAAAAACAAAAAAAAAACAGGGCCAGATGGTTTAAGCATGAATTCTACCAGACTTTTAAAGAAGAGCTAATACCAATACTTCTTAAATTAGTCCACACAATGGGAACAGAAGAACCATTGCCAAACTCTTTTTATAAAGCTGCAGTTATCCTGATACCCAAACCATACAAAGACCCAACAAGAAAAAAAAGAACTACAGTCCAACATCCCTCATGAACATTGCAAACACACTCAATAAAATACTGTTAAACAAAATCCAAGAACACATCAAAAAGATGATCCATAATGATCAAATGGGCTTCATCCCACTTGGAAATCAATATGGAGGCTTCTCAGAAAATTGGGAATTAGTCTACCTCAAGATCCAGCTATTCCACTCTTGGGCATATACCCATAGGATGCTCAATCACCTCACAAAGACATTCGCTCAACTATGTTCACAGCAGTGATATTCATAATAGCCAGAACCTGGAAACAACCTAGATTCCTCTCAGCTAAAAAATGGATAAGGAAAATGTGGTACATTAATATAAAGGAGCTTTTTACTCAGCTGTTAAAAACAATGACATTGAGAGGGCAGAGGAGCCAGACCAGAGCCATGAAAGGCTTCTAATAGCCCCTTCCAGAGACAGGGACTTGGTTTTGGTTTACTGAAAGTGGCTGGACCTGAGCAATCAGTTCTCAGGAAGACCACAACTCAGGGCCTACAAATCATCAGGTACCCCAAAACCTTCTGCTGGCTCAGCAGCTCCGCTTCTGATAGCTAAAGATAGTTCTCCTTACCCTGCTGCTGGAAGGCCCCTAATCACTAGAGCCTCCCACCAGACAGCCCCCAGACTAATTATTCCTCTATGATCAGCCCCAGATTCGTCCCTCCTTCCTGGAATTCCCCTAACTAGGCTTAGAAGTAGCTTCGACCTCCTTTCCTGGTTGCCAATTGCCACTCCAACATGTTGGAAATAATAAAGACTCTTACTGATAGCATATATGACTCTTGTTCTTTTCTTGGGGCTTCTCTCAGACCCTAACAACATCAACAAATTTGAAGGTAAATAAATGGAACTAGAAAAAAATCATCCTGAGTGAGGTAACCCAGGTCCAGAAAAACAAACATGATTTGTACTCACTTATATTTTGGTTGTGAGCCTAGCCTTTAATGGCTGAGCCATCTCTCCAGCCCGATTTGTACTCACTTATAAGTGGATATTAGCTGCTAAATGAAGCATAACCAAGCTACAATCCACAGCCCCCGACAGGCTAGGTAACAAGGAGGGCCTAAGTGAGAATAGGAACACATGATTTCCCTTGAAAGAGGAAATAGAAGAGATCTCCTAGGTAAACTGGGGACCATCGGGGACGAAAACATGAGGGACTAGGCTGCAGCATGGGGAGTGAAGAGTAACGGAAAAGACATTTTGATGGCGGGGGCATTTGGGGTCTGGTACAAACCTGGTGCCAAGGAAACTCCCAGGAATCCACAAAGAAGACCCCAGCTAAGACTCCTAGCAATAGTGGAGAGGGTGTCAGAACTAGCCTTCTCCTGTAATCAGATGAGTAACTACCCCAATTAGCATCATAGAGCCTTTATCCAGTGACTGATGGGAGCAGATGCAGAGATCCACAGCCAAGCATTGGGCCCAGCTCAGGGAATCCTGCTGAAGAAAGAGAAAAGAATTGTACAAGTCAGGGTCAGAGTCAAGGTCATGACAAGGGAACCCACAGAAACAACCAACCTTACCTAATAGAAGCTCATAGACTCTGGACAGACAGCTAGGGAGCCTCCATGGGACCAATGTAGGTGTGACAGTTTTATAGCTTGAGCTTTTTGCAAAACTCCTAGTGGTGGAAACAGGACCTGTCCCTAAAGTTTTGGCTGGCTGCCAGGGTTCTGTTCCTCATCCTGGGTTGCCTAGTCCAGCCATAATACAAAGGGGGGAATTGAGTCTCACCTCAACTTCATATTTCATGCTTTGTTGACACGCATGAGAAGCCTCCTGCCCCTTTCTAAACAGATATTATATCCTTCTGAGGTCTTTGATGAAATTGAAGGCTAGATAGTTATAATTATAGTTTTCCTTAGTTATGATAAAAGGTAAATTAGATATGAAATCTTATACTCACAAAACAGGAAAGATGATAGAGTATTTTACTTTTTCCAAATACAAATAGACTAGATATAGATATTGTAACTGATTCTTGCTTGATAACTGATATATGTAATTTTATATAGGTTAATAGAAATGGTTACTTCAAGCTGTAAAAGTTAGTTGGTAATATAGGCTAAATGGTGTGTAATTACTATTAAGCTTCTAAGTGGTTATTTTAAAAGTGACTTTGGAACAAGGCTGGACAGAAGAGAATATGTTTACAGGGGGCCCTTTCTTTAGAAAGCTACATGAATGAATTAAAATCAGTTTAAAGCTAGCTCAGTTAGTTGCCTAGTGTAAGTAAAGCCCTAGGTTTGAGCCCTAGTAAAATAAACCAATAAACATATAGATAAAATCAAAAAGAGAAAGAAAAAAGAAGGAAGGAAGAAGGATGGGAGGAAGGAGGGTGAAATGAAAGAAGGAAGAAAGAAATAAGAAACAGGAAGATACCGTGGTGGTCAGAAGGAGAATGGTCCTGTAGATTCATATATTTGATACTTGTTCCCCAGCTGTGGGAACCACTTGAAAAGGTTTAGAAGGAACAGCTTTTCTTTAAAATGTACCTTGGTCACAGTGTTTTACACAGAATAGAAAACCATGGCAGATATGCCTCATTTGTTTTTGTTTTTGGTATCAAAGTGGCCTAACAAGAAAAAAGCACTAGTATCAGTATTTTCCGTTTTGACAATATAGGTAGGAAATCCACACTGGTGCATATTCATCAAACTTCCCTGTAGTGACAACTAACAGCACTCAGCCTCGACTAGCTCATATACTAGTGAGCTAATTTTAAATTCTTCAAGGGGACAGGTGTGGAATCTTGAAAATCTGCTTTTTGCAGCCTACAATGCAGTACAGAGGCCTTGGGCTCCCCACAGGTCAGAATAGATGATTGAAATTGTCCCTCAGAGCCAGGAATATAGAGGAAAAGCTAGTTCTGATTTCACAAGTACCACTGGGTGTCACTAGCAGACTAAAGGAGCAACAGCAACAAAACCTAGAGATGGGGGGTGGCGAATAAAGCATTTCTGAGAAAAAAAGCATAAAGTGCCCCCAAGATAGTCACAGGTAGCACTTAAAGGAGCAGTAGGTATGCATTCTACTGTAAAGACTTTTATATAGACTTAGAAACTCTGTGACCTGATGGATATGAGGATGCATACTTGATTTTGTGTGATCATGTGTGTGCACCTGGAAAGTAGAGAGAAGTGATTTATTCACTATCTATTACAGGTTCCCAGAATTTAATATCATCAAATGACTATTACTTTGAGAAAGATAAAAGAAAAATTTCTTTGTGTGTGTGTGTGTGTGTGTGTGTGTGTGTGTGTGTGTGTGTCTACAGTGTTGAATTGGAAACAGATTGAAGGCCAATGGGTCTAAAATATTTATTCCTTTAAAATGGTCAGGTTATGGGCTGAAGCAATGGCTTAATGGTTAAGAGCACTCATTTCTCTTCTAGAGGACTTGTGTTCAATTCCCAGCACCCATGTGGTAGCCACAACTGTCTATGACTGCAGTCCCAAGTGTTTAAATGTTCTCTTCTTGCTTCCTCAGGTATCAGACACATTTGTGTTGCACAGACATACATGTATGTTGTCGTATGTTTCTGGGTCTCGCCTAGCCCCAGAAACTAATTATAAAATAATTAACTCAGAGACTTAAGGATGGTCCAATGGTTCAAGCATATTGCTATCTAGCTCTTATACTTAAACTAACCCATAACTCTTATTTATGTTTACCCATGTGATTTGGTACCTTTTCTTCAGTGCAGCATTCTCATCTTGCTTCCCTTGTGTCTGGCTGGTGACTCCTGCTCTGCCTTTCCTTTTCTCAGAATTCTCCTAGTCTATTAGTCTTGCCTCTATTTCCTGCCTAGACACTAACCTATACGCGTTTTATTAAACTAATACTAGTAACAAACCTTTACAATGTAAACATAAACAAAAAATTTAAATGTCAGATTATACCAGGCAAAAGAAAACTTTATTTCTAATTGAAACCCCTTTGTAATCATTTGGTGACACAAGCTGGACACTTAATGTATTTCATGTACCAAAAACATAATTTGGGACACAGGCTGGAGAGACAGGGTACCTGTTAGGAACACTTACTGTTCTTGGAGAAGACTCACATTCACACACACACACACACACACACACACACACACACACACACACACACACACACACGGTGGCTTACAACCACTTGTAATTCCAGTTTCGGGGATCCTAATGCCCTCTTCTGACCTCTGAGGGCAGCTACATGCATCTGGTGTAAACACACACATATACACTCAGGCATATATACATACACATAAGATAAATATTTTAAAAAATCAAGGCAGTGAGTAGATATTAATTTCAATTTTTATTATGACTTTATAAACAATATATAAAAACTAGATAAGTACCCTGTGTCTGGTCAATAGTCATTGTTCTATAAAGTATTACTGGTCATCCTAAAACTATATAGTGAACAGAATAATGTCAGGAAAATTAACACAGAGCTAATTTTCTGGCCTTCTCTGGGCTTTACTTATTGAGGCCTATTTTTAAAATATTTATAAACCAAACATGGTAGCACACCTGTAGGTGATGTGATTTGAGAGATCTTGGAGAGTGATTTGAGAGAATTTTTTGAGATCAACCTGGATAACACAGCAAAACTTTAAAATAAAATTTAAAAAAATATATGCAATACACTGGGATAAATGAACAAGTCTCTCAAGTTTCAGGTTTCCCAATCCTAGGTCCGAAATCACTGTTAGTATGTTAACACAGGTTAAAATGTTCAACGTTAGGTTTTTAGCGAAATCACTTGGAAGTGAAAATATATTTAATCCCTTTTCTTAAAATTTTACTTTATTGATCTGGAGTGTAGACTGGGCATAAGATTTCTTTTTAAGGTGCATTCATAGGCATGAGATTGGTGGATGCATTTAAAATTTGGATAAATTTAGCGTGAGACCAATAATCGTTTTTCAAAAAAAATGATGTTACTCATGCTGCAAGAGCATTCTGGCTGTCACCATCAGACCCACTTATAACGGTGCAGACCCAAAGAAGTGATGTCAGAGGCACAGCGGAAGCCCTGGGAAGCAGTACGTCCAGAGCACGTAGCCCTTGCCGCACCCACTCGGAGTCGACTTCAGCAGGCGACTGACGCGTGGCTGTAAGCAGACTGGGTGCAACCGTGGTAAAGTGGGTTCTCGCGATGCGTGGATCGGGGCGGGGCGGAGCTTTCCGGCGCGCTGCTTCCGGTCAGGCAGAGGGCGGGGCCTGGGCTTCCTGCGCGGGTTGCTGGCGGCCCTGGTCCGCTCTTTAGGCTTTCATGGGCTCCAATTCCTCAGTACCTCTCTGTCCGAAAGGGTCTCAGTGAACTGTTCGTCTTGACAACTGTGCGGCAGCCGGGACTGCAGTTTTTTAAACACGCTTTCTTTGCCCACGCTTCCCACGTGTTCTGGAATGGCTTCTGGGACTGCTTCTGGTTGCCGGGCTTCGTCCCCGCGCTGCTCAGTCTTGCAGCTGCAGGCTGTCTTTTGAGCTGTTAAATATTGCAGGTGTCGGAGGTGCAGAGCTCTTACCCACCCGTAAAGAGCAGAGGTGTATTAAAGCAGTTTTTAGCCCACACCCTAAGATGACAGCCTCTTACACAGCACAGCCCCAAATCAAGCGTGTTCCGGGAGTTCAGACCCAGTTGAACCTTCTCGTCAACTTTAATACCAGACACGGGCGGTAATTTGCTCAGCTGTATGACTTAATTAAATCAGGCAAGTGCTCTACTTTAAATATTTGTGGACACAATCTTGTACTAGATTTAAATTTGGAGCCATTTTTTCCCTGAAACTTGGTATGCACCGCCAACAGAAAGATCTCTACACTTTTTGCTGAACGGTTTTTATGGCTTTCAAGATGATTTTCTTTCGGGCCACATGTTTTTATAAGTCGCTGGCTGCTAATTACACGAAAGTATTAACAACAATTTTGTGAGGAATAGTGAACCTTTATATGCAAAGCTGCCAAGCAAGTATACACTCACCATATGTAGCTGGTCTTAGATATTTATTGTCATCCAAACTGATAGAGAACTAGCTGAAGCATTGCCCCTCCCTGAGCCTAAAAGTAAGTGTGTCACACTGGAGATAAGTATTGGGGTAGTGTGTGGGCCAAGTCTCCACTCTCCTAGAGCGCCTTAGTCATTGCTTAGGAGGAGTGACACGTGAGTACCTTTCTTTCCATGTCTTTTTGTGTTCAGAGCATGTATACTTGGATTAATTATCTACATTAGAAAGGTATCTAGAAGTGACAGGGACATCCACTTGGCTACTTTTAGACACCTAATTTTAGGGACCAACAAAGCAACAAATACCCTACCAGTTTTCAGAGGACTGTGGAACAGAGGAACTCTGTTTTTTAAAGAAGGAAATAATCAAATTGGGTAGTTGTCTAACTTTCCATTTTCTTTTATTTAGGTAAAGGAATCTGTTGTCTTAGCCCCATTGTACACTGGTTAACAATACATTGTATTTTTGAAAAAGATAAGTGCATGGAAAATTCTCATCACAACATGTTAATTATGTGTGGTAATTTTATTAATTAGCTAGATTTAGTCATTCCACATGTGTGCTTCAGAACATCATGTAGACTGTAAATACATACAATTTTATCTATCAGTGTAAAAATGATTTTAAAAGAAACTTTTTAAAAGATTCTGCATTCTTAAACTAGAATAAATATGTAGGCATATGTAAGCATGTATGAATAGTTTACCAGAGTAACAGTTTAAATTGTTAAAGGTGAACACATGGACTCATTTCCTAAATGGACTGTGATAGTCACAGTATTTTATTAAGAACAATATGGGTGTTAATTTTAAATAATTGTCACATATCATAAGTAGTACCATGCATGATGCATGAAGAAAACCATTATTTGAAAGATAATACTTTTCTAAGCATATGCAAGACTATAATTGTAATTCTCTGAAACCGTTATCACTCAGACAGGGCCCTCTCTGTTTCTTATCAGCCCCTTCAAAGTGAACTACAGTTTTTCTTAGTTAGAGTCAAACTTTGAACGTGTTCTGTGCTCAAACACTTAAATTTGAGTGAAGCGTGTATTTTTGTTTTATTTGTTTGCTTGTCAGGAGAAATTAACTTATAAAGTTAGTCTACATGTATTGCATTTTGCAATTTTTTTTGTTGGGGTGGCTAACTGTGTTAAGTTTTGACATAAGATATACAAACTTCTCAAATAGTTCATTCCTCGTCAGTGTGCAGTTAAGTGCACAAAGGTTACAAAACCCTTTTTTTCATGGTTTTGTATCCTTTGAGCATTTGCAACAAACATAAGTAGTATCCAGCTTAAATGCTAGAAAGAATAATTTTAAATATAAAAACTAATAACATTTTTGAGACTTTTAATATTTTTATTATCTTCTTGCTTTTTTCTATAAGTTTATGCTATAAACATGTATTCATGGGGGCTGAGATGCCTCAGCAGTTAAGAGCACTTGCTGCTCTTCCAGAAGACCTGGACTCAAGTCTCAGGAGCTACATGGTGACTTAAAACTGTAACTCCAGTTCTAGGAGATCCGATGCCATTTTCCAGCCTCTTGGAACACCTGATGTACACACATTGTATAGGCATACATGCAGGCAAAAATACCAAGACACATAAAATAGTAATAAAAATACTTCAGAAGCAGGTATTCATGAATAATATGTCATTTGCTTTTGCACATAATTTTTAAAAATGAAAGCTTACTTTCCACATTTTAAAAATGAGCCAACTTCTACTGCTACACAGCATTCCATTGGATGAGTGTACAAATTAATCATCCTGTTACTATGGACTATGTTGTTTCTTATCTTTTGCTGGTGTGCTCATTCTCCTAATGTGTCTCAAGTGGGATATTGGCTCATGACCGTTCAGCTTTGGTGATGCCAAGCTGCATTGGCATTAGCATATGTCATCACTAGTGGTTATGCCATATTCTTGCCTGCTGGATGGAAATATTCTAGCTTTGCATTGCATTTTATTTTCCTGGTGAGGTTAAACATCTTCACGTATGACTATAAACACTTGGAATTCTTTATCTGTGAATTGTTTGTCCATTTTTCCTTGCTTATTTGGCATTTACTTACTGCCCATAGGGATTCTTCATGTATTCTGCATCTTCTTTTGAGGAGTATATGTGTTACAAATTATATAATTATATAATTTTTTTTTTTACTTTAGCCTATTTCCCTTTCCTTTACTTGTTTGTTTTTTGTTTTCTTAAGATTTGGTTCCTTTGTGTCCTTTCCATGAAATCTGATAAGGCTGCAGGTCTTATCAGGTTAAGCTGTACCCCCATGTAGGGATAGAGCTGTGGCATAGGCTAGTAAGCACATGCTTTATCACTGAGTTGCATCTCAGCCCAGCTAGGTTGAGTGCAGATTCCAAAGTAGTTTTCTAAACTTAATCTGTGTAAGTTTAGACATTGAGTGAGAGGTCTTGCTCCCTCTGTCAGTGCACAAACTTTTCCCTCCATACATGTGGGTTTTACTGCGCAGGTGTGGGATGTTATCACATGCCTTACCTTCCACCTGGTGTAGTGCCTGCTTCCTTATAGTAGCTGGTAAATCTCTTTTTCTAAAGCTCACTTCTCATAAACTTGGTGAGATTTTATTCCTAATTTTTTTTGTTTTTATAGACTTGTTTTTAAAATGAGTTGTAGTTTTTTTCTCTTTCATTGTAAGGTTTATGGGTTGCAGTCATTTAATCTAGGTCCAAGTTCTTTAAACAAGTTGGATATGTGGATACACATATATAAAAGCTGAAATGGATTCAATATGGTAGCTTCCTGTTTGGTCAAGTAAAGGTATGTTAACTCCTTATGAATGTGGCAGTATTAGTGTAGTTTAGAAGGTAGACAGAGGGTCATCTTTCTACAATGGGATATTTGAACTTGATGTGTGATGCATAATATTTTCAGTTGTAGACAACTAATTTTTAAAGATGTATTTATTTATTATGTATATAGTGTTCTGCCTGTATGTATATTTGCACACCAGAAGAGGGCGCCAGATCTCATTTTGGATAGTTGTGAGCCACCATGTGGGTTCTGGTATTTGAACTCAGGACCTCTGGAAGAGCAGCCAGTGCTCTTAACCTCTGAGCCACCTCTCCAGCCCTTGATAACTATATGTTTTTAACACTAAGAGTATTTCACAGTACACTTTGAATATTTAACAGCAGTTGAGATTCTACTGGTAATGTAGGACATCATTTTTATTCATTTCCTTTTTCATATATAATTCATATAAGGCAGAGTTGTAAACCTCACACTCTGATGTTGTGAAAGGTTTCTGGCCTGGACTTTCTGGCCAAGGCCAGAGGTCTAGTAGTCTAGCAGTCCCACAGAATCACACAGATGCTTATGTTATTTTTATGCTGATTGACCTAGGGCCCAGGAACTTGCTAACTCCTTTATCTTAACTCATGATTCTTATTTTGTTCAGCCTTTTGACTTAGGACCTTTTCTCAGCAGCATTTCAGCTTCTTTCCTCTGCATCTTCTGGCATCTCTGCAGTGTCTATGTTCTGCTCTGCTCTGAGATCTTCTCAAAGTGTTCTTAGTCTGGTAGCTCTGCCCATACTTCCTGTCTGCCTTTGGCCAATCAGCAATTTTATTAAACCAGTAGGCGGGACAATTTACAACCTACCAACTTAATCCCACTACACTCTGGTAAGAAATTCTGAGAATGGACAGATGGCTCAGTGGTTAAGAGCACTGACTGCTCTTCCAGAGGACCCAGGTTCAATTCCCACATGGCAGCTCATAACTGTCTGTAAGTCTAGCTTCAGGGCAAAACTCCACTGTATATAAAATAAAAATAAATAAATAAATCTTTAAAAAAATTCATACAGTTATATAATTGTTAACATGGAATTGAAAGGGGCTCAAGGGGCTCAAACAATGGCTTAGAGACTTAAGAACCCTGCTCTTCCAAAGGACAGGCTCGGTTTTCAGCTCCCACACACCAGCACACAGTCCTCTGTAACTCCAGGGATCTGATGATGTCTTCTGGCCTCCTCAGGCACCAGCCAAGCATGAACATGTGCACAGATACACATGTAGGCAAAATACTCATACGCTAAAATGATTTTTTAAGGATTTATTTAGGAATTATTTCAGTACATGCAGAATGTATGTACATTCAGAACATACACAGCATTTAGTGCTAGAGATGCAGCTATTTGGGAGTATGTGTGCAGTGAAGCATAAACTCTGGATTTGATTCCTGTAATGGAAACAGTGCAGAGAACAACTGGATGTTCTTTAATATTGAAGTTAATAGAGAATGTAAGGTGAGTGAAGGTTTAGGCTCTATGCTTCTGCTCCGTAATTTCCATCTTAAGTATTAAAAGTAATCCTGTCTTTCCTGACAGTAGAGAGTTTTCTTTGGTTTGATGGTGTTGAGTCCCTAAGTCAAAGTAAAGATGAACTGTGTGCAATATTAGTTGAAGAGGTGCTACATTTGTTTATGCTGTGGAACATTTGTTTAATTCTGTGAAGCTGTTTTACTTTGCCTGTCAAAAACACCTGATTGGACTAATAAAAAGCTACACAACCAATAAGAAAACGTGCAAAGGGTGGGCAGGGCTGACAGACAGAGAGAATAAATGGGAGGAGAAATCTGAGAGGAGGAGCAGGAAAAGGAGAACATCGGGGTCAGCTGCACAGTAGGCCATGGAGTAAGAAAGAAAAGGATATAGACTAGAGAAAGAGCAAAGCCCAGAGGCAAAGGGTGGATGAGATAATTTAAGAAAAGCTGGCTAGAAATATGACAAGTCAAGGCAGGGCATTTATAAGTAATAAAACTCTGTGTGATTATTTGGAAGCTAGGTGGCAAGCCCCACAAAGAGCAAAACAAAATAAAAAACCAACATCCTATACTGCTGTAGAAAAATACATTTATTAGTTTTCAAAAATCCGGATGACCGATGTTATCTCTATTGTGTCTAAACTGGAGAGGACTAGTTCCACTGTTTTCCCCCTCCTCCTCCTCTCATCTCACATCCCTTCCACTCCTCTTTTCTTCTTCCTCTCCTCACTGTTTAGCATGGACCCTGAAGTCTCTGAACAAGATGATGAGAAGAAGTACACTTCTGTCTGTGTTGGCCGAGAAGATGACATCAGGAGGTCAGAAAGAATGACAGCTGTTGTCCATGACAGAGAAGTGGTCATTTTCTACCACAAAGGGGAATATCATGCTATGGACATTCGCTGCTACCGTAAGATTTCATTTTTAGAATTTGTTCTTGTTTATCATAAAACTATCAAAATTCAGTTTAGTGATTAGATATATTATCAATTCCTTTGCAGATTCAGGAGGACCCTTACACTTGGGAGAAATTGAGGTATGTAAAATTAAATTTACTCAAAGCAAATTCAGATGTTTCTTACATTTTTATTATTTTATTCTTTAAAGATTAATAATGCATATTTAATTTCACTTTAGTGCTTTGAAGATGATTGCCTGTAGTCAGATGTTTCTGGCCTGGCCTAGCCCTGAGGTCTGGAACAGCAGTCCCAAATAATCACAGAAAAGCTTATATTAATTACAAGCTGATTGGTCTGCTAACTCTTATACTTTAAGTTAACCCATATTTATATTTATGCTTAGCTACATGGCTTGATATCTTTTTTCAGTGCAGCATCCTCGTCTTCTTTCTTCTGTGTCTGCTGGCATCTTTCTCTCCTCTTCCTCTTCCCAGCGTTTTTTTAGTCTGGTAGCCCTTCCCATACTTTCTGTCTGCCTTATGGCCAATCAGCATTTTATTAAACCAAAAGGGGTGACAAATATTTACAGTGTACAAGAGCATAATCCCATAGCAGTTGCCACTATCCTTACTTGTTCATTCCCTATGATATAAAGAAAACCATTTTCCAGATAAATAATAACAAATATGAATATCTTATCTTTTGACCTAAAAAATATACTGGGGTGTCTACCCAATGAATATACTTGTACAAATGTTTGATTTTTTCAGGAAAATTTAAGACCACCTCATTAAATACATTATAACATAGCCATGCTGTGGAATATTAAGCATCCATTAAATTACTAAAGCACACCTATCTGTGCTGGTGTGGAGGGATATATTAACAATGTACTTTTGAGTATTAAGAGCAGATAGAGTAGTTTTAGTGAGATCAAATTTCTAGTAGATTCACTTTTTATTTCTATATTGTATGCTCTGAGTTTTATGGGTATATGTTTTCAATATAATAAAAGTATTTCTAAATGTTTGAGAGAGAACACATTTAAAATTTTACCTGAATAATTTTGGGAAATTGCCTTTGCTTTTTTCATCTTTGCTAATTTCTGTCTTCTGTTTGTTTGTTTGGGTTGTTTTGTTTTTTTCAAACTATTGAAAAGTACAAGCTTGAGCCTCACTCTTTGTACACATGTTATTTGCCTGCTAAACCATATCTGTTCCTGTTCCTTATGTTAAGGGGCATGTGTTTAAGTTATGAAAATGTAACTATTTGCTGATATCTCTATGGGAACCCAAATTAGGATTTCTGTTAATGATATACAGGGTTGCAAGCACATGCTGATAAGAATTGTCTCTAGTGTTTGAACCCATATGGAACTTGCTACTCAGTGTGTAAACCACAGCCCAGCACTCTTGGCATAATGGAACCTCTTAGACATTTAGAACTCCTTCTCCCCCAGTGCTTTCTGAATTTAAACAAACAGCTGTGTTTACAGCAGATCCAGCTGATACTCGGGCTTCCTAAGGCTTGGCAACACTTCATTTTAAAGTTGGGATCACAATTTCTTGTCATTAGCATTTGCACTTGTGCTTTTAGTAACTTCCAGGCCTTATAATTCTTCTGGAAGCTAGTGAAAATTCTTCTGGAAGCACTAGAAGCCTCGCCCTTTTCTGTCAAGGCAGTGACATTAATGTTGATAACCTCTGGCTAAGGGTCAGCGTGGTCTTCTGTCCACCAGTCTTCTGCCGGCCGTCCAGGTCACTGAGTTCTAGCCCGCTACAGAAATGACTCGGTTGTCCTCATCTTGCTTTGTGCTGAATAACTTGTAAATAGCATGATCTTCTCAGGTCATTTGTAATGTTTATTTACTTATTTGTGTGTGGGGACAATCCCTGTGAACTAAGAGAATAACTACGTGGAAGTGGTTCTCATCCATTATGTGGATTACGGAGGTTGAACTCACATCATCAGGTTTAGTGGCAAGTGTCTTCACCTGCTGAGCTAGCTCACTGGCAGTCTTTCATTGTTTATGAGACAGAGTCTCACTGTATAGTCCAGGCTGGCATCAAGCTCAAGATCCCCTTGCCTCAGATCCTGAGTGCATGAAACTTCACCTGATGTGGTTTAACCCAGTTCTCCTGAATTAGGTTCCTAACTGAATCTGAGATCTATCATGAATGATTGAAATGTCAAGACTATTAAATGTGTTGTTTTTCTCCTCTAGGATTTCAATGGACAATCATGTATAGTTTGCCCCTGGCATAAATACAAAATCACCTTGGCAACAGGAGAAGGATTGTACCAGTCTATAAACCCTAAAGACCCATCTGCAAAACCCAAGTGGTGCTCCAAGGGAGTAAAGCAAAGGATTCACACTGTGACAGTGGATAATGGCAATATTTATGTGACACTTTCAAAGGAACCTTTTAAATGTGACTCTGATTTTTATGCTACTGGAGTATTCAAAGTAATACAGAGTTCTTCCTGATTAAAAAATATATGGCAGCAAAAAAAAAAAAACTGTGTATGTTTAAAGATATTATACAGTAATTTTGTTTTAGTATCAAAAATGATTTTTTTCAACATATTATGCACATAACTTTAAAAATCACATGTTTTGTCAGATGCCAGAGAGATGGGCCAGTGCTGTTCTTCCAGAGGACCTGAGTCTAGTTCCTCACACTCACATCAAGTGAGTGCAGCTGCAGGGGATTTGATGTCCCATTCCGGCCTCTATGGACACTAACACACACCATATATACAAAAATAAAAGCACACTTACTTTAGTATGACTTCTGGGCCACTCAAGGTCAACAGGACACATTCTACCTGTCTCTGGACTGACTGGAGTTAACATTAGAGGCTGGAGATGATCAATGTAGAAAGGACATACATAGTGAATGACAGATAAAACAGAAAATGTAACATAAATTTAAGTGGGGAAAGATCTGTTTTGAATATAGCAGGTTTTATTTAGTAAAGTTTTCATACATTCAGAATGAACAGTTAACAGTGAAATGACTGTTCATCACTGACTTCAAAGTTCCCAGTATTCTCTGTTCTTCTTACATTTTTGTCCACAGATTACCTACTGTTTGTGTTTAATTGTGGTTTTTACACTTTTAAAGGTAAAATTTAAGTACACTGAGATCCTCAAATTTTAGTTGTACACTTTTGCTTATGTTTAGCAGATATTTTATCTTAAAATTACCTCCAGTGAGGCCAATGTATATGTTGAACTTAAAAATAAGAAACTTAAAGCTAGGTGTGCTGGTATACACTTCTAATTGTAGCATTCTGAGGCAGAGGCAGGAGGATCTTTGTGAGTTTGCAGTCAACCTGATCTACACAGTGAGCTCCAGGCAACCAGTGCTACATAGTGAAACTCTATCAAGAGAGGGAGAAGGAGGGTGCTAGATGTCAAAACCAAATAAAACAGCTTGGCTTGTCTCTTATCAGGAGCAGTTCCTGAAGTAAAAAAGCCACACACAGTGATACCCTAGCCTAGCCGATACAGGTGCAAAGTCTCCTATTCAGTGAACCAAAGTACTTGGCTTACATAAAAGAGTTTAAAAGAATTTTAGAGAATGTGTGTGTGTGTGTGTGTGTGTGTGTACAGTTTTCTATAAATGTGTGGTGTTTTGATCCTCAGAATTTATAAGCAGGATGATGTTCACTTGGTTTACAGTGGTCTTGCTATACCACTTAATGTGTGGCCTGTGCTGTTCTGGCTGCCTGGGACCCATATTATGCTTGTTAATCAGGATTTAGAGCAAACCCCTGGGTGTCTGTCCTGTAGAACTTAACACTCAGGAAAATGTATGTGAAAATGGGGCCAGAAAGAATGTGCAGGTTCTGAATTCATGGTGAAGATTGCTAAAAATAAAACTAAGTCTCAGAGCGTAGTAATTTTCATGATGTGGATAACTTAAGTGTCTGAACCAGCCTATTATTTCTTGAATAGCCACAAAATCTTATCATGTGTTAGAATATAAACTGCTTGAAAGAAACGAAACTTGTTCCTTTAGGCAAAAACTAGGACTTTGGTTTATAGGGCCAAGTATAGCAGCATTTCTGTCAGGAGCCAATGGCAGTGATGAGTAATATGGATTCTTGTTCTAAATTTGTGTCTTTAAATTTGGAAATAAGTGATCACTTGTTCAGGTTCAGTGGTGTGAGTCTGTGGTTGTGGCATCTTAGGAGGCTGAGGTAGGATGATCACTAACCCAGGAATTGAGAGCTAGAATGGGGTATGGGCAAGCTCCATTTTTAAATACCACCCTCACCTTATCACATCCTGTCTCATCAGATTTGCAAGCAATATTTTGTTTTATAAATTTATAGTATCTCAATTTTAAGTCCTTCATAACTTCACAAGTGAGTTATGAAATCAGGGAGATTCAGCTCTACTGCCTGCAAATAGAAAGAAATAGACTTTTTACTATCTTTGAAAGGGTAGCATTTTTTTAAAATAAAGTTTTGTCTGTATGTAAGTACATACACCACTGTAGAAAGAGGTTTCTGGCCTACCTAGTGCCATAGTTCAGACATACCTGCCACTTCTTATCTGGACCAGCAATCTTAAAGACAAAATGAAGCACACAGATACTTATATTAATTTTATGCTGTTTGGCCTATGGCTTAGGCATATTGCTAGCTAGCTCTTTCATCTTAATTCAACCCATTTCCATTAATCTGTCCTGCCACGTGGCCTGTGTATTTTATTACATCTTGCTTCTTGAGTGGCTGGACTTGGCTGCCCTCCTACCTATACTCTGATTTCCTTCCTACTTCTACGGTGACTGCCATGGCCAAAACAGTCCCTTTATTTCACAGCATACAGAAAGACATTCCCACATCACATCACACTTCATCTGGTGCCTACAGAAGCCAGAAGAGGGCATTAGATCCCCAGGGACTACAGTTACAGTTGGGGCCTGCCATGTGGGTGCTAAGAACCAAATCTTGGCTGCTCTTAACTGCTAAGCCATCTCTCCAGCCACAAAATGTATAACCTTTAGTTGTGTAATTTTCCTTTCTAGATAAGCATTCAGCACAATCCTTAATTTAAAATATAAATTATTTATGAACACATCTATATTATAAACACATTGTAAACTCTAATAACAAAATATGAATTCTCTTATTCATTAAAAATGTTATATATTCAGTGACAGGGGAGACAGCTCAGTGGTTAAAAGCATGGTCTGTTCTTCCAGAGGACCTGTGTTTGGTTCCCAGCATCCTTGTCAGGTGGCTCCTGAAGATTTGACACTCTCTTCTGGCCTGTGTAGGTACCTGCACATATACATATGAAAAATAAAAGTTTAAAAATACTGGGCAGTCAAACATAGATTGTACATCGAGTCACTTTATGCCATATAAATTCAAGAGAACAACATCAGAGCTTTCCCTGCTCTGCTCTCTTTTAAAAGACCATTCAGCATCTGTAAATTTGTCTTCTGGGGTTTTATCTGATGAAATATACCCATTGGTAGATGACTATTGAGCTCTCTAAAGTGATACTTGTTTCTGAATTTCTCGTTCAGTCATTTCAGCTGATTGGTCAAACACAGAATGTAAAACCTGGATCTTGTTACTCTGCTTGTTTGAAGGAGGCTTGGGGTGAACTGAAAGGTTGTCTGGCTTCTCTGGCAATGACCTGTAAGGTTTTGCTTTGATTTCACCTTCAGAAAACATAGGCTCTGGAAGCACAGGTTCAGAAAAGGCTTTCCTAAAATTCTCACTATTTTGCCTTATGGATTCTTCTTCTTGAAAAATGTTCTTTATCTTCGCCAGCACAGCATTAACACAAACTGCCTGTATTAATAAAAAAAATGTTGAAAGTAATGTTTCTTTTTAAGACACTAACAACCACAGGCAACAAGTTAGTAACATGTGTAACATAGTCAGTAATCTACATGTTTTAATTTAAAGCAATTTTCCTCTAAGGAAACCCTGACACATGGCAAGCAATAGATAGATTTCTTATCCTAAATATGGAAAAGTATTTAAATAAAACATGGATAAAAATAATTTCAGAAGTGAGAAATGCAACAAGCTTGTTCATTCCCCTCATTATGCACGACTAATGACAATGAACCAAGTAGTGAAGGACAGCAGCATCCAACATGAAGCCAGAGGAAGCTAGCTCATCTTACAGAAGAGCTGCCTGAAGGTGACCTGGTGGACAGTGAATACTGCGAGGAGCACTTCCTTTCTCTCCTGTACATCTCAAAGCACTTTAACTTTCTAATAGAACCTTAGTTACAATCCCACTAATTTATTTCATTGTGGTATTTTCATACAGGTACATATTGCATCTTGATCTCCTCCACCCTCTCCTGACCTCCCACTAGTCACTTACCCTTCTCCAGCAGTCCTTCCAGTCGTTTAGGCCTTTTAAAAATCACTCTAGTTTCCATAACGAGACAAAACATACTACACTTTGCTTTCTGTGTGTGTTTTTTTTTTCTATTAACTGTCTTCTGCTTAACAGAATGACCTCAAGTTCCATTCTGTTAAATTGTTCTAAATCTCAAAGATTTCTTCTGCTTTGATATGGGTGATTGTACCATTTTTGTCTGTCTTCTGCTCATATAATGTATTGAATGTACTAGTTTACAGAACTGTCCTAGCATCCCTGAAGTGGAACTGACTTAATTAGGTTGGATGATGTTGTTAGTATATATTTCTGAATTCAGTTTGCAAGTATCATATTAAGGATTTTTCTATCTAATTTCAAGGATAATCAAGGATTATTAAAGATTATATTGGCCTATAGTGTTCCTTCCCTTTTCTTCCTTCTTCATTATATATATTTGTATAGCTTGTATTAAGGGCTCAAATATCTTTTTGAGAAGTAGTGTTTTATGTATTGATTAAAAGTATGCGTGTTTTGCTACTGTTGTATGGAATATTGTATAGATATTTGTTAAATCCATTGACCTAGAGTATTTAACTCTAACGTTTCTTTGTTGATGTTTTTGTCATGTTGAAGAGAGGAGGTCTTCACCCACTATTATAGTGTAATCTTCTTGTAGGTTTGTAGTATTTGTTGTATTGGATTGCTGGCCTGGACTTTCCAGGCTTGGACCAGAGGCTTGGACTCACTCTCAGCTCTGCTTAGCCTCAAATAATCACACAGACGATTGTATTATTTTTATGTTGATTGACCTAAGGCCCAGTTATATAACTTGCTAACTCTTTAGTCTTAAACTAACCCCTCTTTCTTATCCTGTTCACCAATGCAGCTCGGTACCTTTTCTCAGAGCAGCATTTCAGCTTTTTTTCTTTGCATCTGTGGCCATCTCCTCGTTGTATCTCTGTCACATTCCTGTGGTGTCTTTGTGGCCTGTCTGCCCTGAGATTTTCCCAGTCTGGTAGCTCCGCCCACACTTCCTGTCTGCCTTCAACCAATCAGCATTTTTATTAAACTAGTAGGCAGGACAAATATTTATAACATACCATAATTCCATTTCAAGTATTCATTTAATAATATTGAATGATCCAACTTTCAATGCATATATATTTATGAACATTATGTCTTCTCAATGGATTGTTTCTCTTATGGTTTGAATGTGAAATGTTCCTCACAAACTTGGTCTCCAGGTGATGGACTTATTTTGGGATGTGGTGGTAATTTTAGTTTATAGCCACTACCTACAGTAAATATTTAATTGGAAGTTTATTCTAGGTGTATATCTTGCCCTGTACCCATCTCCTCTCCCTGTTTCTTTTCTGTCATTAAATGATCAGCTTTTGCCACCTGCTTCCACGGTCATGCTGTTTCTACCTCATGTGCCTTTTTTTTTTTTTTTTTGAGAGTTGTCTAACTCTCTAAGTTACTGATTTTGCTTTGAAAATATGTTCCAGGATATTCTTGTTTGATTTCATTAATTATGCCTATGATTGTCTTTTCATGTTGATACCAGACTCTCTTAACATAAAATTTCTTAATTCTCTTTGTAGTTCCGCTTATTAATGTCTTTCTTCATATTGTACGAGGGTTTTTTTTTTTCTCTTTAAATAAAAGTCTTTATACCCAAAGTCATGAGGACATTTTCATCAATTATATTCTAGAAGCTATATTATTTTGTCTTTCACTTACATATTTATAATGTACTTTGAATTAGTCTGAGGTAAGAGAAAAATACTTAGATACACAATGATACCTAGTTGATCTACCCTTATCAGGAAAATCCTTTTTGTATTGTCTTAGATCATTATCGTCCTAATTTTTTTGTATATAGGTCTGTTTATAACTCTCTATATCAAGCTGTTTTGTGTATTCTTGGTCTGGTTTTGCTCTGTGAATCCCAAGGGCTTCCTAAGATGTTTTTTAAGTGACAGTATAAGTTTTTTACATCCTCTGTTTACTCTGGTCTTTTAAAAGTTCTTTTAATTTTTATGATTGTATCATAGCTCTTAGACATTTTGTTAACTTTTATTATATTGCAACATGCATATTAACATTTTCCCACAATCTATAAATTTAATGCAGTTCAAACTAAAATGCAAATGTGTGTGTGTGTGTGTGTGTGTGTGTGTGTGTAACTAGCTGATTCTAGATTGAACAGGGAGAGATGAGAATATAATTTAGCTCAGTTAATAGGGTTCTTGCCTAATGTGCACGAAAGCCTTAGGTTTGGTTTCACACAATGCATAAGTCAGGTGTGGTTTTGAGAGCCTGTAATTCCAGCAAATGAAGTGGAAGAGGTAGGGTCAGAATTCAGAGGAATAAGGGAAACGTGTGTTTTGTGTTTTACAGTGAGGAGCAGGCAAGACTAGAGGCCGAAGAGCAGTCTGAGCCTCAGACCTTTTGTTGCTATCCTCTCAAGAAAACCAGACATGGATCTACCCTCATAAGGACTTCTTCAGTGCCTTCTGTAGCAAGATGGCAGACTAGAAGTGCCTTTTGCATGACTCTGCAAGGGACAAAGAGTCTGTACAGCCACAGACAGTCAAGCTATAGGACAGCAGTGAAGGGAGAACTGGGAGAAACAGCAAGGCAACTCAGAAAAAGGTACAAAACAATGAGAAATTCCAATCTTGGCCCCCAGTGGGGCTGAGGGGCTGGTGTTCATTTCAGAATACCCGGTAAGCCAGAGTGCAGACAGTCCCCATGATAGCACCAGACTGTCCTAACAGTGGGAGAAACCCATAGTTTGGGCAAGACTTACTTATCTATCTAGTGCTGTGATTTGTTCTGAAGGTAACTCATCGCTCACTCTTTCTCAGAGTTTATTGCCAGGATCCACTGTGAGAAGGACACACAGAACTAAGGACTGTTAAGGACTAAGCTATTCTGTTTTCAGGTTCCACAGAAAGATCAAATTCAGAGGCCCTGAGTATTTTCTAGCAGTGACAGTCAAGGAGAAGGGGACCTCTTCTAGTCATTGAGAAGTTTAAGTAGCAGGAAGTGTATGCTCTGGGGGCACAGTGGTCTGTGTGGTCAGTGGCACCTGTGTCTGTGGGGACTCAGGAGATGGTTCCCTTACCACAGGATTCCCTCTTCTCTCCTAGCAACAATCCGAGGTCAGTCTGCTTCCCATACTCTATGGGCGTTTAAGGATACACTTTGACTTGAACATTTGCCTGTGCATCTGGAGTAAGAAAGCACTCAACTATCAAAGATTGTTGGGGTTTATGTGGAACCAAACTTCAAGAGAGGCTTGCCCACACAGCCCTATTACCACTGCTGGGGATATCATGGCTCCTTGGTATGCATACAGAAAGCATGTGGCATGGATACTGTTCTGCATCAGACATCATTGACCAAGCAAAGCATAGCTTGTCCACAGCACTAGTCCCTTTGGTGGGAACTTGAATGACCCCATTTTCTTCCTGCTATTCCCACTTTCCCACCATTCACATTTGGCAGAATACAATATTAAAGGATGGAAATGCAGTCCATAGACCTCAGCTAGGAGAAGTTTTTAGTGTTTTCTTCTTTACATTATTTTTTCTTGCTTGTGTCTAATTTTACTTTTCATTTTAATTGAGTTTTAAAAGCAGTCTGTCTTACCGCTTTTAACTCTTTAGTTTATTCTCTATCATTTCTGCCTCTTTCTGTCTAGGTCCAGTGAGCTACCCTGCCTCAAAAGACAAAGTGAATTGCAATCAAGGAAAATCCCTAATATACTCTTGCCTCTGTATATTGCCACATATGCAGGTGTCTACACACACACATAACACACATACATATGCACATAAATTTCCAAAGTGTTTGATTGGATTACAAACAGGATCCAAAAACTGCTGCCTGCAAGACACTCATGTCACTAACAAAGTCACACACAGATTAAAAGTGAAAAACCATAAAATTATATTCTAAAAAAAAAAACATAAAACCAAGCGGGAGACTCTATATGCACATCAAGCCAAAATGTTGAAAAGAGACAAAAAGAGGAACTGTGCTGATCAGCTTTTCGTCACTGAAACAAGTGACTGAAAGAAACCATTGTAAAGAAACAATTTTAATTACTATTTAAATTTTTTTCAAATAGTAACTAATATTAGAGAAGTAAAATGATTTTATTTATATAAGTAAATTGGGCTTGGGGGTTAATTTAGCATATCAAAAAAAGCAAATAAGTAATATGAAGTTATTTTGTATTGCCAATGGTGTGCCTTGACTGGTAGCATTAAAGCGGACACCAGAAGGCCTAGCGTACGCAGTGCTGTCTTCAACAATGCATGAAATACATTTGCTTCTAGAATCTAGCAGTTAACTTACCAAATAAATTAGTGCTGCGTAGGAAGCATACATTATGCTAGTTAAAGCAGTTTTTGCTGGAAAAGAAATTATTTCAAACAAAGAACCCTTTCTGACCTGCAAAAACAACAAAAAAATTTATTAAAATGAAAAATTTCCAAGTTTTGATGTTATATTTTACAATATTATGAGAATTTAAGATTTTTATCTAAATAAAGTTGTCTCTATTTTAACTATCTGGGCTTCTTACCCTGTGAAAATGTATTATTTCCTGCTTTTCCCATTGACAAGACGATGCATACTTTTACTAATAAAACCAGCAGCAGTCTACACGTCTGAAATTTCCATTTCTGAAACCTGAAATATTTTGATGCTTACAGTTGTGAAATGTGATGGCTAGGAGGTACTCCCCTGAGTACTAGGAAAAGTCCTTTCTTTGTCCAAATTTATGGAATCATTCTTTACTAAATTATTCACAACCTCAATTAAGCAAACAGCAGTCAACATGCTAAGCATTTCCTGGAGATTAATGACCCACTTGGAAATGTTAATCGTGGGATTGCTGCTGCCAGCTCTGACCTTAGATGATCATTAAGCTTCAGGCAAGGCTCCCGGCCCACACCCAGCCTGCTGCTCTGAAGGGTTTATGCTAATAGTGTATTTGCCTCTCACATGTTTCTAGTTCCTGGTAACAAGTGTTGTTTGTCTTAAACATATCAGTGTAGCACACTCAGTTTGAGGGAATTATTCCTACAAGTCTCTTTTGCTTTGAGCAGGCTATGAAATGGGGGCCTTAAGAAAAACATTTTCTTCCCTCCAGCAGTGAAGTGGCAGTTAGCCATGCTCCTCTGAAGTAAGACTCAAGCCACTCGGCAGCCTCAGTGACTGTCCAAATGATAGGGCGGGCAATCCCTAATGAAGTCATAGAAATGCACAGTAGATAGTGCATGCATGTTAGAGGGAACAGTGTGTGCATGACCTTTAAAAATGATTTATAACGCTGAGGCTGGAGCTTCAGTTCAGGAAGCATGCTTGCTTAGCACCAGTTCTGAGTTATTCTCTAGCATCACCAATAAACAAAACAAGACACAGATTACCCACACATAGGACCATGTGTTCCAGCTATTGGGGGGAAGGAAGGCTGAGGCAGGAGGATTCCTTCAGCACAACAGTTTGAGGTCAGCCTGCATAAGATCATCTCATTTTGCAAAGATTATTTACACCATGAAAAAAAAAAGTCAAAATAATCAATGATAACAAAAAGTTAGGGAAATAAAATTTAACCAGTAATGTATTTTGCAATTATTAAGAGTGTGCTTCTGAAGTGTATTTTAATAAACCCTCCATTATGTTACAGGTGTTGTGCTGTTCCCTTCATAAGCTGACAGGGGCATAGGCTGATTGTCACAGTTACTCAGACCAGACTGGAAAACACAGAATGACCCTAGCTTAAATATAACAGCAATAATGCCAAATGTATGCTTTATAAACACTTCATTTTATCCTTAAAACAACTCCATGAAGGTGGCATTTTTTTTGTTTCCAGTGTAGAAACAAAGAGACAGAAAGACAGATCCTCTTGTGGCAACATAGCTGTTAATAGGAAAGTTAAACTTGTATAAAGAGTCTCACCCCAGGCTTGCCCCCTAGTTCAGCAGTCCACTGTGCTGAGGAGTCACACCCCAGGCCTGACCCCTAGTTCAGCAGTCCACTGTGCTGAGGAGTCACACCCCAGGCCTGCCCTCTAGTCCAGCCTGTCCACTGTGCTGCTGGGAATTCTCAGCTCTCCTGTCAGAGAGGGGAAGAGGAAAATAGAGCTATCTCATGGTTATATCAAGGTTTTGTTAGAAAAACAAGAAAATGGTTTAAGTACTTAGCAGAATATCTGTACATAGGTAGCATTAAGTGATATGATAGACATTAATATCCCATGTCATATGAAAAAATGAGATGAAAACTGTATACCTAGCAAATGATTAAACTAAATAAATGTGAGGCAGACAAATCTCTCCTGATGGAGTAAGAAAACAGACACCTTCCTCACAGGGTGACTAAGCTAAGTGCTGGGGAAGGTGTGAGGGTTTAGGGTGTGGCTACCATAAAGTGTTCAATTTATGAAGATTCATCAAGTTATACTTAATGATTTGCACACTTGTCTATATATTTTGACTTTAAAAATTTTTATTCATCTTTCATGTATAAAAAATCAACTGGCTTTTTATAGAAAAAAAATTGAACCAAATGTACCAAAACTGAACTAAGTTTCAATAATACAGCTGTGTATCATGAACATTTACAGGACACTTCTTATATGACAGCAGCTTTCCTAATAGCATCATTTTAATCTCTAAGCAGTCCATAGAGTAGGAACATGGGTTCAGAGAGATTAGACTCGTGTGCATTGTTACATTGAGAACGCACAGGAAAGTGTGCTAGTGAAATGTCTAAGTGTGCTCAGTACCCTAGATAATTTGTTTTGGCTAACTGCTACCACTTCTTAGTGAGGAACACACTGGCCATCGGTATTTCCTTAGCTATCAGTAAGGGATGTATGGAATGCAGAAACAAATAAGAGGCAAGCAGGCCTCTTAGCTAAGACTGAGGGACTGTAATGGGAACTGCCTGTTTTCTTCTTTCCAGGTCACATCAACTCCCAGATGTAGGAATAGACACTACTTACTTCCTTAGTGCTTTTAATAAATGTTTTCTGTTTCTGTAATAAATCATCCCCATAGGAAATATATTTCTTCTGATTTAAACTATTGTCTTCATAAGACAACATGGAAAATGTTTCAGAGTTTCTGGCTTCTTTAAAGAGTCTTTGGGAAATGAATCAAAGGTTGCATTTTCTTTCTTCCCAGAAGCATGAGAATGGCAGCATGCCTTTGACTCTGGCCTATGGCTACAGAGTACAAGGATGCAGGGGGAGAAGGACGGGAAGGTGAAGGAGGAGGAAGAAAAGCAGATACATTCCAGCAAGATGCCTCTTTGCTGAGGAAAAAGACCTTCCACTATACAGTGGAAGGTCTATGCAGGATGAGAAGAAAATCACATGTAACAAAACAAAGAAGATGTCTGTAAGAAATCATACTTTGCCTCATTACACATTTCCCTGGACTTAACTCTCTCATCTAACAGCAATTAAAATGATTACTTTCAAAATTAATTATGAGGATGATACCTGTTACACTTGAAGTTAATTTTGTATATTGCCTAAGGATTGCTGTTTTCAATATCTTACTGCTTTTAATTTCTGCAACAAATTATCCCCATTGGAAATTTATTTCCTCTGAAACTTATGTGGCTAGTAGCAGGTAGCCTTTTTTTCAGTTTTGTGGCTCACATGCTGTGGTGGTTTGAATAAAAATGGCCCCCATAGGTTCATGTATTTGAGTGCTTAGCCATCAGAGAGTGGTACTGAAGAGGCAGGCCCAGCTCGAGCTACAGGGAGCTGGAGGGGAGGCACCCCCGAGTCCCAGAGTCCTGTAGTCCTGCTTCTAAGGCTTCCAGACAGCTGGATGAGGAAAATAATCAGCAGTTCCCTTATTGGCCATTTGTTCAGTGATCTATACAACTGGCATTCACAGAACACACCCTTCTCTGAGAATATCCGTGACCTTACTAACATTCTTAAAATTGTTTCATCGTTGTTGTTTCTCCCTCCAACCCATTTGGGATGACTGCCAACCGGTACTTTTTACTACCAAAGAGCAGGGTAAGATCGTTCCGAAAGTTCATAAGTTGGTTCCTGGGCCTAATGGGGAGCCAACCATTGACCCTGCTATTATAGATAGAGTTCCCAAACAGTAGGCCCAACTGGTACTATAACACCACAGATGTTAAGGAGAAGCTCAAGGTCTGTTGCCAGACTCTTTTGGTGGGTCTCAAGGCAGCAGCCAGATGGCCTGCCAACATAAGTAAAGTATATGATGTGAGACAGGGGGCCAAAAAGAGCCCAGTGGCTTTAGAGAACCTTCAGAAGGCCTTCTTGCAGTGCACTCTCTATGATCCAGAAGTTCCCAGAACAGAGTTAACCCTGATCTTTGCCTTTGTGAATCAGGCGGCACCAGATATTATAACACCAGAAAGAGCACAAAAATATAAATAATTAAATAAGTAAAAAAATAAGAGACAATAAAATAAAAAAGGCCTTGCCAGAATTTTAGAAGCACAGCAAGAGACATCATTGGCAGCTTGTTGATATCTCAACAAGTCCTAAGACCACCAGCCACCCAAAAGGACAGAAACAAACAAGATCAGACAGGGAACAGTTCAAAAACAAAGCAAAAATTTCTTAGCCACCTCCCTCCCCAAAATCAATTTGCATCCTGCAAAGAACAAAGACACTGGGCTAAGGAATGCCCCAAGAAAAAGCAAAAGACCAAGGTCCTTCAGCTGGGCACCCACAGCGACTAGAGAGGTGAGGGTTCAGCCCCCTCCCCAAACCCACATTAACCCTGAAAGGAGAGGAAAAAAAGATAGACTTTTGGATAGATACTGGGGCGGAAAATTTAGTAGTAAGAGCTGGGAGGCTCCCTATCCAACAAGAAAACATGGATCCAGGGGGCCACAGGGACTAAACTCTACTCATGGACTACCCAAAGGTCAATAAATACAGAAATGGGATGGATAATCCATTTGTTTCTGGTGATGCCTGACCGCCTATACCTTCTCCTGGGCCAGGACTCCATCACAAAAATGCAAGCACAAATTTATTTTTCTGAAAAAGGGGCAAAATTGTTCTGGTATGATGGCCAACCACTCCAGGTATTGATGACACATGTCCTGGGGAAAGAATATTGACTCCACCAGAAGCCCCTGGAGCCTGATGAGTTTGTGCAAAGTTCCCCTTGGCATGAGCTGGGACTGGAGGCATGGGATTGACAGCTCACTGACCACCAGTATCATTAGAAATCAATGATAATACCCTGTAAAAGTCTGGCAATACCCAATGCCTCTAGAAGTCAAAAAGAAAATAAGTCTCCATATCAGGCAGCTATTAAAATAGAGCTTTAAAGCCCATTCAGTTGGACTAGAATACACCCTTCCTGCCAGTTAAAAGCCCCCACCAATGACTATTGGCTGGTCCAGGACCTAAAAGATGTAAGTAAGAAAGTCACAGATATCTACCCTACAATGCCAAATCTGTACACTCTGCTCAGTACCCTGCCTTTGGACTGGTGATGGTATACAGTCCTGGATCTCAAGGAGGTGTTATTCAGTCTGCCCTGGTTCCTAGGAGCCAACCCTACTTTGCATTCAAATGGCAAGATCCCAAGATTCTGGTCAGTGGGCAACTGACCTGGACCTGATTGCCACAGGGGTTCAAAAACTCACCAACCATCTTCAATGAGGCCCTCCACAAAGTCTTGGGTGAGTGCTGCACCCAAAACCCAGATTTCAATCTGTTACAGTATATAGATGATCTGTTGATTGCTACCACAGATTGAGAAACCCACTTGTCAGGCACTAAAAGCTTTGTGACAGACTTTTGGGAATCTGGGATACTGAGCTTCAGCCAAGAAAGCTCAGATCTGCAAGCAACATGTGAAGTATCTGGGTTACATCCCAAAAAGGGGTCAAAGATGGTTTTCAGATGCATGCAAGGAGACTAGACTGAAAATCTCCACTCCCACCACAGCAAAAGTGGTGAGAAATTTTCTAGATACTGCTGGGTTCTGCTATTTGTGGATCCTTGGCTTCGCTGAATTAGCAAAGCCCCTATGTGAAGCCACCTGGTAAGTAACTGTAAGACTTGCCTATTAACCAACACTATTCCCAATCCTAAAAACCCTGGGGCACAGATACAGAGTATGAAGCCAGGCACATACTGGGAGATTGATTTTACAGAGATCAAGCCAGTAAGTTCAGCTACAGGTACCTCCTGGTATTCATCAACACATATTTGAGGTAGACTGAAGCATTCCCCACCAAGCATGAGACAGCTCAAACCATGGCAAAAAACAGAAACAAACAAACAAACCAAAACATTCTGGAAGACATCCTGTCAAGGTATGGATTCCCTGTAATGATAGAGTCAGATAATAGACCAACATTCATATCCCAAGTGAGTCAGAGTCTAGGAAGCATCCTGGAGATTGATTAGAAATTACACTGCACACAGATCTTGGGACAGAACACTAAAAGAAACCTTAATCAAACTAGCCTTAGATACTGGTGCAGACTGGGTTACTTTCCTACCCCGCCCTTTACTGTGTGAGAAACTCTCCCTGCCAAATGAATTCAACCCCTTTCAGAATTGTGTTTAATACCTCTTCTCCCATAATTCCCACTCTCCAATCTAAACTAATAGCTGAAATAGATGATCAAGACATACTTGACTCTCTTAGACACCTCCAATAGACACATAGACACAGCTGGCCTAAATTTAGAGCAAGACCCCTGAGCACACAGGTTCTTGCCTAAAAATTGGGTCCCCATCCATCACCACCGACAGGGGACCCTCGAACCATGGTGGAAGGGACCCATCATCATCTTGATGACCACACCAACAGCCCTAAAGGTAGATGGAGTCACTGCCTGAGTGCACTACAGTCATGCATGACCTGCTGATCCACTCACCCCCACCCTCAAAGAAAAGGATGAGAGGCAGTTTAACACCTGACCAACCCTCTCAAGTTCAGACTTTGATGGTGAGTCCCAACTTGGCCCTGGACCTCATCCTCATAGCTCTGATGATGATCCTTCTCCTATCTTTGCTTATGTCATTGGCAAACCCACAAGCTCCCCAGAGACTAACCTGGGTGATTACCTAAAAAAAACCCACCACCAACAACAGAATCCCAGTGATCAGATTCAAGTGGCCTCACATGGTGACCTCATCTAAAAGTAGACTTGTGTGACTTGGCAGCTGGCACCTAAGATGTTCTAGACCAAGACCTCAGGAAGGGTTACCCTGAACAGGGGGAGTCAGGATCATTGTAACCCTATACCCTGTTCCTCTTTTGGGAAAGAGAAAGCAGAGGGGTTAGGCAGGAATTGGATGGGTTGCAGTTGCCCATCACTTTGGCGGTACCTGAGTAACATCCCTATCTATGTATGTCCTAGAGGAGAGAGACTGGTTAGAATCCAACAGATGGGAGTGTGTGGCTGATTTCTTTTTCTTTTTTTTCTTTTCTTTTCTTTTCTTTTCTTTCTTTCTTTCTTTCTTTCTTTTTTTTTTTGAGAGAGAGAGAGACAGAGAGAGAGAGAGAGAAACATCTCATAACACCTTTTGGGCACCTAGCTCTTCTTGAGGCCTCATAACGGTGGCTAAAAACACTGGTCTGGGACTCATGTGAGATGCTTGCAAAGGGTGTTCTAGAGTTACATGAGAGTTAGTTCAAACCCTACAGAGCTATGAGTAAGTCAAGGAAAATGCATTAAATACCAGTGCAATCCCCTGACCACTAGATTTACACAGAAAGGACAGGAATTCACAAATTGGTTGAGAGGAAGGACATGAGGATTAAGGCTTTACAAGAATAACTATGACCATGGTCTAACTTTTCACCTCAAACTACAGATTGAGCCCTTGGGCTTCAATGCCATCTTGGCCCCTCTCCCTATACCCAAGTTGTCCCCTGCCCCTCAGTTACCCATTGTAATCAGCACAGCCAGACATCCAGTCACAGCAGCCTCAGACAACAGCTGCACCCCCTCTGTAGAGCCCCACCCTGCAAACCCCCCCCCCCCAGCAAGCTGCCGGATAACTCCTACTACCTACCAGTCGGAGGATTTGCTCCTTGGCCTAATAATCCAGTCTTTTTCAGTCTTCAATGCCTCAAAGCCAGATTTAACCATGGCTTGCTGGCTTTGCTATGGTGCAGCTCCCCCTTACTATGACTATTGTTGCCATAATGGGGACTTTCAGCCAAACCTCAGACTCCTCTCAGCACCATTGGTGGTCCACGGCACAGTACTCTCCAGCAGATTGTTGGAGCTGAGACCTGCACAGGAACCAGCCCTGCTGATCAACAGTCCCTGTGTAACACTTCTCTGGTTGTTCCTCCAGGGCTTCCTATCTAATTGCTCACAACAATACTTGGTGGGCATGCTCTACTGGTCTTATCCCTTATGTCAATACTATGACTCTCAGATACACCAAGGGATTCTGTGAGCTGGTGTGTCTGGTCCCCAGGCTCGTTTACCATGCAGAGGATGAGTTTCTTGTTAAGTTTGGAGACTTATACCTCTGGACTAAGAGGAAACCAATAACTGCCTTAACCCTAAGCATCCTGCTGGGAGCCAGCCTTGTAGGAATGGGGACTGAAATGGCTTCCCAGGTCACCCAGGATCAACATTATTCCAGCCTCTGTGTGATCATTGATCTAGAAATAGAGAGATTAAAAACCTCCATTTTTCACTTACAGAAATTCCTAACTTCCATGGCTGAAGTAGTCATGCAAAACAAAAATGTTTAGACATTATCTTCCTACAAGAGGGGCTATGTTCAGCCTTAGGAAAAGAAAATCTGTTTTTATGTAGATCATTCTGAGCTCGTTAAGAACTCTATGGCCAAAGTAAGAAAAAGCCTCAGTAGGCAAAAGAAAAAAAATGAGAAGCTAACCAGGGTTGGTTTGAATCTTGGTATAAAGATTCTCCCTGGTTTTGACCCTGATTTTCACCCTCTTAAGACCCTTACTAATACTAGTTCTTATACTAAACTTAGGGCCATGCATTCTAAATAAGCTAATACACTTCAGCAACAACAAAAAGTTGGATACCAATCAGTTTATGGTACAAAGAACTCAGAATCAGTATAAAATCATCAACCAAAATACAGAAAAAGGCTATCTTCTCCTGGGTAGATGACCAGTCTACCAAGCCAGACACTAACAACCCATGGTCGGGTGCCCCTAAATTACTAGAAGAGGAGGGGGTGAAAGAGCAGAACCGACACCATCCTGAGAACAGGCCTCCATCTTGAGGCATCTGGTGACCGGGGGCTGGCCTCAAACTGCAAAAATGTGCTGTTACAACAGAGTTCAAAGCAACCATCCCAGATACAAACAAGATACATGGTAGTAAAATTTGACAAAGGCCCTGCAGATATCCTATATTCTGCCATAAATCCCGTCAACATCCCATGGTTTCCTCCTGGCATCCTGCCAATCATTAGCAGTTTCACACCTATAGCCTGACCAATAATTTTAAAAGATTACCTTACCCTATGTCCCCTTACCCAATCCTAGAATACCAAGACATACACCCCTCTGCTTTTTCTTTTTTCTTTTTTTCCCTTTATAAACCCTTTGTAACCAGGGCTCTGGGCTTTCTCCTTCACTCACTGTATTGGAGTGCAGGATGAGGCCCTTGCCTGAGCTAGAATAAAAGAAACCTTTGTATTTGCATTGGGAAGTCAGCTCCATGGTGGTCTTGTTGGGGCTCTCATGACTCAGGCACAACAGTAGTATTTGAGAAGCAGTAGAAGGTGTGACCTTGTTGGCTGAATCACTGGAGATGGGTTTTGAGGTTTCAAAATCCCATGTCAGGCCCAGTTTCTCTCTCTTACTCTACAGATGAGGATCCTAGTTACTTCTCCAGTACCACGCCTGCCTGCCACCATGCTCCCTGCCATGACGATAATGGACTAAGCCCCTGAAACTATAAGCAAGCCTCAATGAAATGCTTTCCTTTATATGAGTTGCTATTGTCATGTTGTCTCTTCATAGCAACATGACACTAAGATATATGCATTGTATGCTTTTTATATTATAAAACACCTTGCTTTGTTTCTGCCTCTTAGCAGTATTATATAGAAAAACTAAAATAAGCAGATGTTTAGAAAAATAGGACTCTTTATTTACATTTTCTTATAAAAATGTATTGTCTCCCAAAAATATTTAATCTTAAATTTGCTTTATTAATTTTATTTATTTACATAGTTGAATTAGAGTACAGTATCAATGCTTTGTCAATATTTTTAGTTTGGTTACATTATATGCACAAATACATCCAGTTTGAGACATGAACAAGTTTCAACTTTTCACCTTCTTTCACATAATTGACTATCTTATAGATAAACAGAGATAGATAGATCCTCTGTTTATTTTCTTTTTACTAATAATGACATAAGTCACAAGAAAGCCAGGTTTGCACAGCTGAGAATAAAAAGATCTAATTATATATATAACTACATAGTGAAGAGCTACCAGCCCTGACTTTATGTTGCTCAAAATCACCTTGCTTAGAGGCCAAAAGAGTCAGGCACAAAGCTCTCCCTTTGTGACTAAAGAACAAATGTAAGATTGTTGATGGGTAGGCCTAGGAAAAGGGTTTCCTACACACTGGCACATATTCATGCCTTTGCATAGTAACTCACCACACTTATAAGAAGGATTCCTCGCACCTCACAGTACAGATGGTCCAGTGGGAGTCAGACACCCTCACCTATGGGCCAACTTGCAGCAGTAGTCTTTGAGAAGGTCTTTTGGGGAATGTCCTTTCTTCTAAGGTCTGAACCACATCTGCTGATTAGTCTTGGGGCAGGCCCAGACCCACACAGCTTATGATATTTGTAAATGTGCATTTTAAATTTTTAATTGGCAGCAAAGATGTGGGAAGGGTGTTTTTAAGAAGCTTCTCATTTCAGCCTGAAAAGAGCATGAGTTCAGTGGGTTTGAATGAAATATCCAGGCAGCTTAGGGGTTGAGGTTCACTCAGGTTTTGCCCACATCTTGCCCTATACTCCCATGGTGCCTATCCACAATAGAACAGTCTTCTCACCTCAAACCAAGAAGCTCTTTAGTTTTGTGGACTCACATTTGCTGGCCTTCCAGAATCAACAGCTCTGGCCTGGAGCTAACGTGCTTTGACTGAAGTCAGCATCTGAGCTGACTATCTAGGTCACTGCAGCAAGAGCAGCTGCAGGCTTTGCCCAGCCAGGCAGCTCACAGGCTGGGCTGATGCACCACTCTGAGGTACTGGTGCTAGGAATGTGGGAAACCTCCAGGGTATTCTCCACTCAGGGTTTTTCATTTCTGAGGCTTAACATTATGAGTTACTCTATCACTGCAGTCTGGAAGCACCCTGGAAGAGCTTGGGGAGTGCCATGACTCTGAGTCTATCTGTATAGTCAGGTACATAAGAAGTTTCTAACAAGATGGCCAATGGAGAGGCTAAACCCCAACCTCTGTGCTCAACTCAAATTGACCATTGGAAATTCTTTAGGTATTGTGTATGAATTGGATCTTTAGGCAACTCATGTTTTGTACATATTTTAAAGCCTCTAAATCTGAGCATCCATTCAAAAACCCCAGCAGTAGACTATCTCAGGAGTTCTGGGTCAGCATCTTTTCTCTGTTTGTCTTAAGGAAACCATTACTGTAGACAATGGCTCATCTTAGACCTTCCTATACCAAAGGGCTCAAACAGCAGTCTAGTTACATCATCAGTGTCCTAATGAAAATGTTCTTCTATATTCATGTTTTATGGGGAGTAATCTGCTTTACTGGTATTCCATATTAATAAGATAATTTAGGTAGAACCTATTAAATTGTTCTAGGTACAAAAGGATGCTTTTCTATCATTCATCACTCTTAGACCAGAGGCCCAACAGGTTACTTATAAAAGATCTTTGGGTCACATTTGTTACTAGACCATCTACTTTGCCACAGTTGTGTTTGTATAAAGTGACATCCTTCAAGATTCACACAGCATATTTCTTTGAACATTAATTCCAGCTGTCACCCCTTTGAAATTTTCTCCCATAAAGCTTCATCTGGAAGTGGCTAGGAAAATGTGGGTTATTAAGAATGAGCATATCTTGTCTATGACTCTTACCTCTCAACATACTCCAGCACTATGGATACAACTCCATCACCAGAACAACCCTGGCCTTCCCATGCTTCACACCTCATACATCCCTTTTGTACCCTTGACTTCCAGGGCTGATGTTCTCACAGTCATACTTCTGTCTGTGCCCTCACTGCGCCTTCCAATTTAGCCTGTTGTTTTATACCTCACTACAAATAGTTTCCTCCTGGAGACAACCTTTCTTTCCACTAATCACTGTATGTTACTGTAGTGAAGGGTTTTCCTCACCCCTAGCGCTCAGGTATCTGATCCCCAGATTTTCTTCTATCTGCTCATACTATTCAGCCACATACTATTGTTTGTGTTTCCCTAAAAGACCGTGTTCTCTCTTACTTAGGTAATTCTATTCTGGACTCATTTCCTCTAATGATTTTTCTGTCTCCTCAATCTGGTTTGTCCTTCTACCTTCCGATCTCACTTAAAACACTGAAATTAGACAGTTTACAGTGGCCACTCTGAAACAGCATGTCTCTTCTGGATGCTTCTACAGTCTACTTTGCATCCTTTGGTCATGAACTAGCTACACTTGACTGACAGTGTCAGCATGTTTGCCTATTCGCTCCATAATCCATGGGGCAAGGGTAAAATATGCCTGGTACCTAAACTAGTGATTTTATATATCAGATTTCAATGAGTATTTGCTGAATTAATTAAAAAGTTAAATTATACTTCACTTCCCAAAAGAAATTTAGACCTCTTATTCTAAATTGTAGAAGAAGATGGTAAATAGGGCAGAAGGAAAGCTGGTTCTAGTAACATATCAGGCTGAGCTAATGTGTAAATATTTCCACAAAGCCACTGAGAATTCCATTTCGAATCAAACCCACAAAACTTCATGTAAAGCTAAGTCTGCAAAAAAGAAAGATAAATCTCCTTCCAAGTTCAAAGACAACAGAGAAGTGTGTGAACTTACATCTCAGGCTCTCTGGGCTCTCACTGGACTGGCGGATGACTTTTAATACAGGACTGCATTTGAGGCTTGGATGGATATACAGTGGAAGGAGAGATTTGCAGCTGCAGTTTCTGAAACTGAGTCTCAAACTTTAACCACCACACCAGGAAGGAAGGAAGCTGCTCCCTACCTGGCATTGGAATTTTCTCTTTGGGATCATGCCTTAGAAAGAGGTCTGAAATGCTCAGGTACAGAAAAGCCTGACCTGAGAAAGCTTGAAGGCTGATTCCAGATCATCCATGTACCCCTGCAGCATGAACAGAATTCCTGCAGAAGGACTCTGCCACCAAGGACAGGGGCTTTACTAAAATGAGACTTCATTGATGAAGTTCTAGTTAAATACAATTCAAAAACATTTGAAAATTAACTTCTATGATGCAATACTAGTCATAATAGTCTGATAACTTAGTAACCGCCAAAATAATCATTTGATAGACCATGCACACACAAATATGTTTAAGAATTGATAATTGGAAGATAATTAAAACGAGAATGTTCTCCAAGACTCACAAGGGGAAAGCAACAGCATTGACAAGTCTTCTCAAGCCCTTCATGTGGGACAAGAAGAAGTAGCTAATTCAGTAGCATGTTTGCCACACAAGCATGAAGCCCAGAATTTGGATTGTTAGCACCCACAGTTTGTTTTTTTTGTTTTTGTTTTTTTTTTATAAAATAAGTCAGGCTTAGTGGCACACACTTGTAATGCCAATGCTAGAAGCAGAGGCAGGAGGATCCTGGGGCTAACTGAAGGCTTGCTGAGAGACTTTATTTCACACAGTATGGTGGAGAACGACTGAGGAAGATTTTTGGCATCAACCTTTGGCCTCTACACACACATGGCCATCTCTACATACATATAACCTCTCTCACAGACACTCACATGCACACAAAAGGAATTAATATGTCTTAAGTTTAAAATAACACTGAATAGGTAGTAGAACATTTTGGACATAGTCAAGATGTGTAAAAAAGAGATAAAGGGCCAGACATGATGATGCACACATACCTTTAAGCCCAGAATTTGGAAAGCTGAGGCAGTTGGATCTCTTGTGAGTGTGAGGTCAGCCAAGTCTACATAGAGAGTCCTAGACCAGCCAGACCTGCATGACAAGACCTTGTGTGGAGAGAAGCAGGGTGGGGGTACATGAGGAAGCTAGATACATGTAGAGAATAAAATGAGAGGGCAGGGATGTAACTCATGACAAGGTGCTTGCTGACATGCACAGGTCCTAGCTTCTTCCATTCTCAACACTATTATAAAATATTATCAAAAATTATTTTTAAAACCACACACACTAAAATTAAGATATTTTTAATAAGCATGTCATAAAAAGTTTATAGAAACTGACAAAGATACTTGAAGAAATTCTCCAATTAGCTAAGAGTTTTCAAGAATTAAATTAGTTATTGTCTGGTTCAGGATTCAGATTTTTCTCAGGAAAGCTTATTCTTCCTTGAGTACAGTCTGAGTTAGTAAGAGGTGAAGCAAATCCTTCTGGGAGACATACCCAGACAAAGTTTTATGCATATGGTCAGGGAGACACTTAGAAACACGTTGATCCAACCACTGCTTGTAAAAGACAAGAAGGGGAAATTAAATTCTTCATCCTCCCAGTAACAAACTCCAGATTCTTTTCTTTCTGGAATATCAAAGAGAAGCTAAAATAAACGCTAGCTACATTTATCAATAATGTTAGCTAAAACCAAGAATTTTCAGAAGAATAAGTACAGTCTAATATAATCTATATAAATGTTAAGCATATATAATAATACTACATAAGTAGACATAATCCAAATGTAATAACATATAAAAGTATATATAGAGATGTTAATTTCAGCTTCATGATCCTCACCTGAGAAAAATGGGAGGAAGCTAGGATGAGTTCTGAGAGTGATCTGAAGCACCTTAGGACTAGTTTCTGGCCTCATGGTATTTCTGCTAAGTTAATTCTGTGTTTTGAACTATTTCACTGGTAAAATTATTTCAAGTTACACTATTAGACTGATCCCAAATGAAAAGATCTTTTATGTGTGCTGACATAAATCAGTGTCAAATAAGACAATCAGCTGTGCACCAGCCTCTCGGCCTCACAACACATTTCTAGGAAGAAAATAGTGCAGATGAGCTAGATATGGATCTCAGAAACTCATGGTCAGTCAAGGCAAAAGGTGGGGTTTTGGAAGGCACACACACACACAGAGGGGGGGGAAGGTGGCAGAGAAGGGAGGGAATGAGGTAGAGGGGAAGGGGGGGAAGGGAGAGACAGAGGAGAGAAGGAGGGAGGGGAGAGGAGGGAGGGAGGGAGGGGGAGAACAGAGAGCCCAAATGCTCATGTCAGGGGCATAGATTGTTATTCACAGTAAAAGTATCAGCCAGAGCTGTTGATTCCCTACTTTTCATTCAAGCAGATGACACATATGTGTTAATTGCACATATTTAATGTTGTACCAGGAGAGAAGAACTTTGAAGAAACAGACCCTTTTTCAGGGATACTGAAACACCTGTTCAGCTTCTCTTTTAAGGGGATGGGGAATATATTACCCTGGAACATGTGTGGATCTACAGCAAGAAAACCAGTTGGCTTAAAAGCAGTGTAAAATCTCAGATACTTTGCAGCTTTGACTAAGTAGAAAAGCAAGAAAAAAGACCCCACAACAAACATAAAATGATTTGCGAGAAATGTTTGAGAAATATTCTCCAGAAGATATTTTACAAGAACTCTATAAAAACTATGGTTTGGGGACTGGAGAGGTGGCTCAGCTATTAAGTACACATACTGCTCTTCCAAAGGACCTGGGTTTGATTCCCAGCATCCACATGGCAGCAGTAATGGTCATTGTGGTGTCCCAGCATCACAAACTGTAATTCCAGTTCCAGAACATCTAATGCCCTTTTCTGGCCTTCATGGACATGGGGCACACACATGATACTCAAACATACTTGCAGTCAAAACATTCACAGATAAAATAAAAATAAATAATTTGTAAACTTACAGTTTTGACAAAATGCAGAGAAGAAATGGTAAGACAAAACATTAGCTTTCAAAGGCTATTTCAGAGGGAATTAAGATAATATTTAGTTATTTTTCAATGTTATAAAAATTAGAAACAAGGCTTGGAATACTTAAGAATCCATTAGCAAATGTAAAACATTGTTCTAGATATATTCTTAGATATTAAATATCACAAGAAAACCTTTTATAAATTCTGTTCTGTTCTCAAATGATGCATAATTGAAAAATATGATTTTTTAATGTAAAAGTCTTTAATGAATGACAGGCTGCCCCATGATTAAATATTTGTTGACTCTGGCATCCAGTACCCATCCCACTTGAGGACCTGCTTTTCCCACACTATTGTCAGGTCTGTGGGCTGGACAGGGCTTCAATCCCAACTCTGGAGATGAGCAGGAAACCTTCTCAAGCCAACTGATGCATTTCCCTGGTTTAAAGGCAAGCACTGGATGTACACCATCCTCCACCAGGAGCTCAGGAACTGAATTTTCTGTCGTTATTACATGAGTGTGGGAAGGATGGAGACACCCAAAGAGTTACAAATCATGTTAAATAGCCAAAGAATAGAATAGATATAGAACAAAAATGAAGAGTTGTAAATAAAAAGAGTTAGGTCATTGCGTTATTATCTATGTGTGTGTCTGGAACTCTGGGCTGCCTGTATAGACCAACAGTCTTCTCCTTCGGTTTCCTCTCCTTTAACCTAAGTGTTCAAGCCAAATGTTCTTGGGATTGAGATGCTGGTCATGAAAGACTGAGTCTCCTACAGAACAAGTTCAGATGTTTGAATAGTATCCAGATTGAAGTGGTCAGAGTTCTGTGCCAAAGTTTTTATTAAAAAATTGAGGCCTGAAAAGTTTTAGAAATTTCTTCCCTTAACAAGAAATAACAGAAGTTCCATGAAGCCATGCAGAAAACATAACTAGACATAAGCATAAATATTAGTGGGTATAACTGAGTGATTCTATAGCTGAATATACCCAACTAGCACACCAAAGGTTAGTTTAGAAATATAACAATGTTCTGGGAGGACAGAGCAAAACGCAACCACTTTGAAAAATCATTGTAGAATTCCCTTTATATTTGACATAAGTAGTTGATTTGTGTGCTTATATTTTCTTTGAACTATTTGAAATGGAAAGTTTTCATACAGCTCAATTAAATAACAAGGTGGAAGAAGTCCACATTATTCCCCAGCCTCCAGATTAAAACTTGAAACTGTACTGTATTCATTTTTATTATCCAACTTTATCTGTTTCCGATGAAGGACCCCAAATTTACTACAGTTTTATTTTTAAATTAAACAAGTTTCCCCAGCCAGTCCCCTCCTACTTTCATTGCTATTTGTGGGGAGGGGTGGCCCCTACTTTAATCGGGGTGTTTGTATGAGCAGAGCATAGGTTTGGGGCAATGTACCTGTATCTCTCATGAAAACTGACTCACTCTCCCTCTAGCAGCCATTACCTGCCTATAGCCTTAGGATCCTTCCCTGTTGGTGAAGGAGTTCCAGGGGGCTCAGCCTTGTACAGGCAGGCATTGCTGCTGTATGCTCAAGGGTGAGCAGGCTGTCAAGAAGATGTTTCACAACATTTCTTCCAATCTTCTGGCCCTCACACCACCACCCTTTCCATGATGTTCCCTGAGGCTCGAAATGGTGATGTAGATGTCTCAATTCGGGCTGAGCACCCAACAGTCATTTATTGTCAACACTTTGGTCAGTTATAAATCTTTAGAAAGGCTGCACAGCTCGTGCAATGGCGACCTCCACTTGCCTGCATGTTGTACAAGGGATGACTCGGCGCATTGACCTCTCTGAGCAGCCGGTGAGATATGTGCCTCAGTTCTAAGAGTCTACACGCCAGCTGGGGCTGCAGAAGTTTGGCCACTGATTTGGAAGAGCTGGATATGCTGTTTAGCCCTTGAAGTAATGCTCCCCGGTTGATCTGGGCTAAAGCCAGAGCCATTCTGACCTTGGATGTTCTCTGTACAGGATCTTTTTTCTGAAAAAATAAGTTTTGGAAAGAATCTGGTATGTGATTCTCTAATATGTTATTAGCATGTACTTATAGCAGAAACTGGGCATATAACTATGCTATGACGTCTTAAATTTACTTAGCCCTATACAATTCACTGACACCCTAATAAAGTTTTTATATTTACACATTTTTTTCCTTAGGATAAATATCAAGATTTGAATTAAACTTTGAGATACCACCTGACACCTGTCAGATTGGCTAAGATAAAAGACACAGATGACAGCCAATGCTGGAGAGGATGCGGATCAAGGGGAACACTCCTCCATTGTTGGTGGGAGTGTAAGCTTGTTCAGCCACTCTGGAATGCAGTATGGTGGTTTCTCAGAAAACTGAGATTGAATCTCCCCAAGGACCCAGCAATACCACTTCTGGGTGTATACCCTAAAGATGCATAGTCAAACTCCAATGGCATTAGCTCAACTATGTTCATAGCAGCATTATTTGTAATAGCAAGAACCTGGAAACAACCTAGATGCCCCTCAACTGAAGAATGGATTAACAAACTGTGGTACATCTACACAATGGAGTACTACTGAGCAGTGAAAAAAATGATATCCTAAAATTTGCAGGAAAATGGATGCATTTCGAGAATATCCTCCTGAGTAAGGTATCACAAACCCAGAAAGAGGGGATGTACTCACTCATTAGTGGACTATAAACAAAACAAAACAAAACAAAACAAAACAAAACAAAACAAAACAAAACAAAACAAAACAAAAAAGCAAAGCATGCCCAAGCTGCACCACAACCACTGAACACCTTGGGATCAGAAGCACCTTGAACTGACTCCTTGGATCTCACTCCCCCTAGAGAAACACCTGACTCAGTCTTGATGTTTGGGGGAGAAAACTGGATTTGCCAGGAGTGGAGGCTGAACTAAGCAATACTGGGACCGTGGGACCTTGGGACCGCCTGCCCATGGGGGGCATGGGGAGATGTGGAGAAGAGAGAATGACCTGATGTGGTGGGAGGGAGAAGAAACCTTGAATAAGATTATACAAGGATAGAAAATGTGACTTCTTTATTCATAATAATAATAAAAAAGAAATTTTATGGTATAATATATGTTTAAAAAAAAGAGTTGAATTAACCAAAAGATAGAATTGTTTCATTTCTTTCTAAATTTTGAGATTTATTAATTTGGTTTTTTGTTTGTTTGTTTTTCTTTTGTTTTTGAAACAGGGTCTCACTATGTCCTATGTCACTCTGGTTGGCTTTGGATTTTCTATGTAGACCAGGTTCACTTTGAACTTATAGAGATCTACCAATCACCACCTGCTTTGAGTACTGGGATTAGAGGCATGTGCTACTATGCCTACTGGTCTATGGTATTTTTACATGGATTTTAGAGGCTACTTTAAAAAAATAGATAAAATCCTTCCTTTCTTTCTCTTCTTTCTCTCTCTTTCTTCCCTTCTTCCCTCCTTCTTTCCTTCCTGTTTTTCTAATACTTTGGATTTAACCCAGGAACTTGTACATGCTATGCAAATACTTTACCTTTGAGCTATGTCTTAGCTCTCTTTCTACTTTTTATTCTTAGACAAGGTCTCACTAAGTTGTGCAGGCTTGGTGTGGGCTCATTCTGCAGCTGGTCAGGCCTTGGGTTTACAATCATCACGCCTAATCCTCATGCACAGCTGGACTTGTGCTTCCAGGCTCCAGTCTAAACAATAATCCTTATCCAAATATTACTCAATATATGAAATAGTCAAGCAATAGTACTTGCAATTTTTATTTTTGCAAGTTTACTTTAAGAGTTTTGTTCACAAGCTAGAGTGATAAAGGAAATTAAATCCAAGTCCTACATACCAGTCAGTAAGCTTAAAAAAACCATATATCTCAAAATTCAGAAATTCTAGTAATTTCCAACAAAACTGTAGCATTATCAAAGCACATAATATGTGGTTTCTCCTGTGATCTGTTCAGTAGTTTACCACAGAAAAACTGCATAGAATATGCTTAAACCTCATTCTGGTCAATAGACAATGTAAGGATTCCTGACACTCCAAGTGGCGCTGGGTGAAACAAAAATTGCTGGTATGTAGTGGCCATGTGTAGAAGCCAACATGGCTCTGGCAGGCATGACCCTAGACGTAGCTATGTAAATCCGTGCCCACTCTCTCTCTTAAAAAGGGACGCCATGTTACATTGTCTCTTCTCCTCTTCTGCTTCTCTGCTCCTGTACTCACCTAGCAACTCTCGTGTGGCCTTGGTTGTGTGTGTGTGTGTGTGTGTGTGTGTGTGTGTGTGTGTGTGTTCTCACGAACAAAACCAACAGACAAACCAAGTTTCATCATTAGTTTAAGCAATTGGGGATCATCTGGTCATCCACAGAAAAAAAAATATTAGTTAGGCATTGACTACTTTTGCATCTATAATGTTTGTTAAGCCTAAGCATATACTATACACACAGCTAGGATTTCATGATTACAGCTAAATATGCCCTTATTATAACACAGGATTTCATAACATTATATTGTTTTCAACAAATGTTCATATTTTGATCAACCTAAATTATATGAGCCCTGCATGAGATTTGAAGTGACCAAATTATCAATGATAATTAACCTTATGCTATATAAAGATTTTTAATCTAATGACTTGGTGATTATCTTTTATCATAATCCATCTATCTCACTCATTTCCTGATGTATTTGCTACTCAAGGACTCCTATCAGTACATAAAATTAGAAATTTTTTTTCTGAGGAAAAATTATATTTTTCTGAAGCTTTATTTCCTGATCTCAGCATTAGTAATTTGTATACTATAAAAAGTCACATATTTTGTCTTCCTTTTGAAATTTGCAAATCACATTACCTGATTAGACTGTGATAATCTTAGGATGGTAGGGAGCTGATCTTTAAACTCATCTACAAGGTCCATGATTGCCTTCTGGAGCCCCTCAACTAAGAAAGGGAGAAATCAGGAGAGAGATCCTGTGACATCTACAGGACTATGGAACACTGGCCCACCTCCTGGGTAACTGGGAATACAGAGAAGACTGGGAGATTTGTCCCCAGGGGTTCCTAAGCCAATATCCCAATTTACAGTAAGATTCGTCATACGTCTTCCAGAGAAGTTCTTCAGCACCTGCCCACATATCCACCCAATAGGTCTGACTTCCATGGTGAGCTGTAACTTAGGCTCCAAGTGCAAGTTGCCGGCCTGGGATAAGGATGTCCTTCCACTTAATACAGCAGGTAAGGACAGAACCTGACACCCAGGACTGGAGTTCTTTATTACTACACAATGGACCTCTGAGAACTTGCTACAGAACCTTCTGAGATAACTGTGAAGGTGGTGGGAAGAAGAACGCACTTGGAGGCACAGGGGAGGAACGGAGCCTGAAAAGTGAGCCACACTAGGAAACTGTGTAATACAAAATGAGTTTTGACCTAAATCCTATAGTGATACTTGAATTAATGAATCACCTGAGAACAAAGCTCTCTTTAAAGGCAATGGGAATGTGTTTTTAAAAAAACACTTCACATAGTATCATACACACACACACACCATTAATTTTGAAAGACTTCTGAAAAGACTGAGCTTCTCCCATATGGAGATCAACAGGCCACATCAGTCAAAACTGAAGTTTTTGGGTTGATTTTATTTCTTTAGTTTTTGCACACCTGGGAAATCATTGCTCCTCACTCACCATACAAAGGAAGAACTAAACATCAGGTCAATGTGTTTGAGTTAGTGTGGATGAGTTAAAAGTCGATGGATTAAAGAAAGTCTCATTTTACACTTAATAGCCTGGTGTTGTCTTTAACAAGCTTGAGACTGTAGCCAATGGAAGCTTATTCATAGAAACTGTAGCAGAGAGGTCATGGGAAGATCCTGTTATCACACTTTTCTCAGCCCTTAACCTGACTGGAAATACTCCCCATTACACATACTCACTTGTAGCCAAATAGCATCCTCTCTTCTCCCTCATGGCCTTAATTCATATGTGCTAACATTTGAAAAGGACAGTTCATTTCTAGAAAGAAAACCTTACTTACTAATGACTAACAGTGTAAACTGGGAGATGCTTTTTTAGCCCTAGCCCAACACTGGGCTGCCGGTTCTACCTCAGAGGAGCATCAGAAAGCCACCTTTGTCTCTAGTATCAACAGGACCCTGCTCCAGCAGCTCTTTGCCTAGTGTTTCCTAAGATCACACAGTTTGTTTTTTCTCATCAGAACACTTCCTCAGGCATCCTAGAGAGTCAAGCCATCAAAACCAAACACATTCCTCATACATTAATCACACCTAACCAAGAAGAAATGGTAACCTAAATGATCTCCACCATATTTAGTTTCCTTCTATGACCCTCCAGGGCTTGTTTTTTTTTTTTTTAACTGGAAATTAATATTGAGCTTTATCCGCTTTCATTTGTCATCAATGGATGTGATCACTTCCTCCCTCAACTCGCTAATCTTAAAAAAAAAAAAAAAATAGATCAGCCTACCTAATACTGATGGTCTTTTATTCTTGGTACCTTAACACTTTACTTCCCTTATTGGGGAAGGTTTGCCTTAACCATTTTTCAGGTATGTTTATATACCTATTGTGGTCTATGGCACTATCTTACATCACTGTTCTCAGAACTGGGGGAGACGAGTAGAAAGAGGGAAATCCCTGCACCACAGGAACTGACATTCAGTTAGAAGCATAAACAAGGCACTTTCTGTTTCCTATGGACCCTTTCTTAATGGCTTGCTCATATTTTGAGGTGAGTGCTTTATTTCTTCATTTCCAGTACCTGGAAAGGTGAACTGCATCATGGCATAAAACATTTCTTTAATTTAAAAGGAGACCCATTGTCTGGAATGATATCTAGCAGTTAAGAGCACTGGCAACTTTCCAAGGGATATGGGTTTGAATCCTAGAACTCACATGGTGGCTCAGAATAATTCATAATTCCAACTCCAGGAGAGCCAATACCTGCTTCTGGACGCCAAAGGTACCAGGCATGCACAGGATACAGATAAAACATCCCACACCTAATTTTTAAAAGCTGTTTCTAGGAGCTCTCTCTCTCCTATCCCCTCCCTCCCTCCCTCCTTCCCTCCCTCCCTCCTCTCTCTCTCTCTCTCTTCCCCTTCCTCACCCGTTCCCCCAATACACTCAACATGGCCACTTGAAGAAAAAAGCTGTTTCTATCACTATCAAATTTTTAATAGTTAATTATTGAACAATATATTTGTTGTATTTTAGATTATAATGCAATTACAATATTTCTTCCTTCCCTTTCCTCCCTCCTAACCCTCCCACATATCCTCTTCTCCCACTAATTGTTATTGCATACATACACACACACACACACACACACACACACACTCACACACACACACACGCTTGCTTCCCAAATACAACTTTCTCGGTGTAATGTTACTTGTATGTATATTTTCATGACTGAGCATTGGGCGCTGGACAACCAATTGATGTTCCCTTTTTAGGAGAAGACTAGTTCCCCGGCTCTGAGCACTCCTGTCAACTATAGGTCCTGTGTAGAGCTGAGGTCACATCCACATTGTCATGTCCACTGATGTCATCCTTGTTTAGTTCAAGTTTGGGCAATAATGTTGGTGACTTATGAGTGTAGCTTCTTAGGACACACAGTCTTTTGTTGAACTCCCTGATCTTCTGTCCAGTCTTCCACAGTGCTCCCTTGGCACTGGCTGTGGAAACTTTCATGGATGTATTCACTGGGCCCAAGCTCCATAGCTCTATGTTTTGATTGATTGTGGTTTTCTGTAGTGGTCTTCGTCTGCTGGCAAAGTTTCCTTGATGAGAGATGAGGACTACACTTATCTGTAATGACAAATGTTTATAGACTGTTGTTAGGGATTGTGCTGGTTTAGTAATTAGTGGTTATAGATTCTCGTTCACTAACCATGACCTCCCTATCCCTGAGTAGTTAGCTAGGTTTTCCCAGGTACAGTTTTCTTCTTGTTGATCAGAGCTGTTGGTTATCCCTAAAATATGTGTGCCACTACTATACTTTTGGGGATATTGTGTCATGCTGATCATTGATGTGGTTCATGGGTGTCATACCTGGGTAGGACTGTTGGTTGCCTCCTTCCTTTGGAAGTTTGCATGGTGCCTTCTGATACTATGAAAGCTAGTCCTTAAAAATAGAGACAATTAGGCCAGTTGAACATTTCTTTCTTTCTTTCTTTTTTAAAAGTAGATTTATTTTGTCCTTAGAAAACTTGATGCTACAAAGCTGCTTTAAATGTAAATCTTTTTTAAAAAATATCTTTATCTTCAAGTATCCGTCTTCACTGGGCACTAAGTTTTTTTTAAAAAAAATGTTTATGTTTTTATGTGTATGATTGTTTGGCTGTGTATATGTATGTGTATCACATGTATGTCTGATGCAGAAGAGGGGAATGCAATTTTCTGGAACTGGAGTTATAAATGGCTGTGAGCTGCCACGTAGATGTTGGGAACTGAACCTGGGTCCTCTTCAAGAGCAGCAAGTTCTCTTAACTGTTGAGCCAACTCTCCAGCCCTTCAGTAAAGGGTTCTGAGCATCTAAATACTAAATATCTCCTGGAAGAATCAGTCACCTTGAAACAGGCAATCAATAACATTTCATGAACAGCAAATAAAGGCAAATTAAGTACATTTTGGAATCTTAGCTCATGTGGCCTTCAGTTAGAAGTTTTACATTTATTTATTTATTTATTTATTTATGCTCTAATCTCTGATTACAAATCAATTACACAAGTGTTTTCCTTTCAGCTCACCAATTTGCCTTTTGTTTTGTAGAAGTGCTTTATAAATGTTATATTTAATTACATGCAACATTTAAATTATGCATAATCAAGGATTAATATTTAAGCATATATTTAAATTTCTTAAGTAAAATCTTGGGAGAGTGCTACAAACTAGAATTCTTGGGATATCATACTGAGAAAATCTCTTCAGGAAGCAAAATAGGAATAGCTTCATGTGGAATGTGTGCATGGAGTTTGGCTGGGAACTGCATTGAGAATGCAGTGTCCAGCAAAGGTGGGGGGAGAAAATAACAAAACTCACAGGACCAGAAGAAAGTGAATATGCTGTGCTCAAAATGAAGAGGAAGAAAGATGGAAAAGGAGCAAGCTCATGGGTTTGCTGTAGATATCTGTTCCAAGAAGCAACCTAAGACCCTCACAGCAGTGTGAGGCAGGGAGTCGGGTTTGCCACTGAGGACACCGGTATGGTCAGAAGCAAATGTTAAATGAGAGCAACTGCTATTCAACTATAAAGCTTAAATGAGCAATGAAGAGGAAAGGAAGAAGGAGAAGAGCATCTGACCAATATGCCTTTTCTACTGTGGACTTCCAGGATTGGAGGAAACTCTGGAGACAAAGAAGAAACTTTGGATTAGCATGAGATCTGAGCTTGGATTCTTACACTAAGCTGGGTTCAGATTACTAGACAGAATTCCATTCATATATTACCTGAGAGAAAGCACAAAACTATGACATTTACCTCCAATTTCAAGAAGGTAGGATTGAATGTTGTACAAATTTAAAGGACGTGGTAGAGGGATATTTGCCTTCAGCGGTCATAATGCCAAGTTCAATTCCTCACTGAAGGGTCTGTAGAGCATCTATTTTTTTTCTGGGCAGAGATTCTGGTAAGTGCGTGTCAGTGAATGTACATGACAGATATTTGTAATCTGGCTAACTGGAATTCATATTTTGAATTTGCTATTTTAAAAAATATGATATGCTGTTAATCTCTTGAATTCTCAATGTTGCCTGCTTCATAGTCTTGTTATAGAGTGGAGTGTATATACCAACAGTGCCTAGCATAGTGTGTAATCAGTAAATGGTAGAAATGATCACAGCCATTATGATATTCGTATGGTTAACTGAAAAACATAGGTTTTTTTTCAAATGTTTCCCAGAAATTAGGATGTAAAACAAAAGCTGAATCAAGATATACTGAGTAACAAAATAAAAGTAAAGTAGTATTTATAAGAATAAATTGGAAGAGACAGGTACAGAGGACATTTGAGAAGAAAATGAACAATAGTGCTACAGGTGTGTGTGTGTGTGTGTGTGTGTGTGTGTGTAAGAACTGAAATAGCCAAAGGCAGTTTAGAGAACTGAGGCTTTGCTAGAAGAGAGGATGGTAGGAATGGAGAGACAGCGTGAGGGAGAAAGGTCAGTAGTGGGGAGACACATTTGGTTTGTTTCACTGTATTTTTGAATTGGCTCAACTAGAGAATATTCCATGGAAAAGCCCTTTAGATATGTAGAAACTCATTAATTCATTTCTTCTTTACTCCATAACATTTCTCAGGATCATACTTAGGGTCAGATGCCATGCTCTAGTGAAAACAATCTAATGAATTGAAGTCTGAACAGATTATCAGAGATGGATGGGAAGATCTGGGTTTTCAGCATAGAACTGACCCTGATACCACATACTTTTATTAGTTTTCTGTGGAGAATATTTGGAAGAGAAAAATTATGAATTTCCAAGACTTAGGAAAAGGGATGAGAATCAGGGGGCATGTTTATATTTAATTCTTGCTATCACTAGCTTACACATATTTAATTATGACAGTGAAGCAGGTCCATAGCAGATATTTATATTTCCAAGCTCTATCTTAATTAAAGACTCATGGAAAACTTCAAAAATAGCCAAGATCTCAATTACCCTTGACCCAGTTTTCCACAATAATGACATCTTATAAACTATAGCACAACAGTAAAACCTGAAACAGAATGTTGGTATGACCACTAAATTTATTCAGATTTCAACAGTTTTACGTGCACTTATTTGTGTGAATGAGTATGTGATTCTAAACTACGCCCTCAACATGTGGAATTATATAATTTATCATTTGTAATTATCACAATATTTTTTCATTTTGTTTATTTACATTTCATAGAGTAGCCCATATCATAGAAACTTTAAAAAACTAAAGTATGAAATATGAATGTGTTAAGTCTGATTGAAAGTATAAATAGTATTACAGTGCCTGGGAACTTAATGTCTTAAATATTATCAATTGTTTGTTATTTATATGTTTTAATTACAAATTGCTGTTACCATAGCCACTATAATATTATGAAATGCTTCCTGGCTTCTTGTTAGCATGTTGGTAGCAGCTCAACAGATAGAAAGAACATTGATATATTTCATAGAATCAAAATCACAGACAAAATTATATTTCTTTTAAAATGGATTTTATACTTTTTTCATTTAGATGCTTTATTACAATAATCTTTTAAATTTAACTTAATAAAAACATTTTATACTTTACTGATACTATTTCATATTACAAAAGTCAGTTGTAACAAAAGGCAAAGAAAGCTCTTTTTCAAGAGCTTTGACGGGTTGTTGAGTGTTTTTAATGTTAGCAACACAAAGAGACCTGCAGTGTTTAAAGTTTCTTCTACCCAAGGTGGTCTATAGTTGGAGAGTAATGACCCCCAGGTCACTCAGCATCTTGACAAGAAGCAGTAGCTTGTGCAACTGCAATACTCTCCAGAGAGTCTGGGTCAGTTTCTTGCCTTAACAGTGACTGGGGAGGCACCGGAAGTCTGTGTCTCACTGTAGTCAGTAACACTCTGTGAGCTCGGAAGACTTTACATGGTATGTAAGTGGCTGCTTCCTCAAAGAACTGCACACTTTAGAGTGATTAACTGTGCTAACAAAAAGTTTGTGATTTAATGAAAAATGTTATCCCATTGTTTTTTATAACTATAAAAACAATCACAAAGCATTACTGTTTTGGCAGCATTCATCATTTGTCATGAGCTTCATTCCGACTGAATTAAGTCAAAATATGTGTTGCTCTCTTGTGAGTCAGGCAAAGAAGCATCTTCTGTGTAGAGAGAAAATAATAGTGGGCCAGCTGCCAAGAGAAGTATTTATAAACTAGATTACCCCAAAATCTGTAATTAAGTTCATAAAATAGCAAGAGCTTTTTTTCTTTTTTCTTTCTTTTTTTCTTTTTTCTTTTTTTTTTTTGGTTGAAAATATGCTAGAAGATTTCCTGTGAGTCAGATCAATGTGAGTAAATATTTTCAGGCTCAGAAAGTGCAACATTGTGAAAGTTGCCCAGGATGTAACCTTTGAACAACAGTAAGATTCACAGCATGACAGCTAGCATATGCTTTATTCCTCAATGCAAACACACAGCAGAGGAAAGCTGTATTTCTAACTCAGTTATGTTTAAGAGAGAGAACTGAATTGAAGCACTTCATGATATTACTTTTTATAAATAATTTTGTTTTATTTTGTTTTTGAGAAAGAGTTTCTCTGAGTAACCCTGGCTGACCTGGAACTCACTCTGTAGAGCAGGCTAGCCTTCCTTGAACTTGAGATCCTTCTATCTCTGCTTCCTGAGTGCTGGGATTAAAGGTGTGAGCCATCCCTGTCAAGCCTTTTTTTTTTTTTTTTTTTTAAAAAGAAAAATGTAAACTACATTTATCTATCTATACATGCAGATGTGTGTGTATGTGTATGGGGGATTCTCATGCATGCTGTAGCTAAGTGTGTGTGTGTGTGAGTGTGGCTGGGGTTCACACATGTCATAGCTGAATGCATGTGCAGGTCAGAATGTTGTGCCCTGGTCTCCAGACTACCAAGGAGATCACCAGAGACATGAACTCTTGAAAATTACAAGTCACACAACAAGGACCTTGGTCTGGCACACAGACGTGACAGTGATTGGAGCAGGTGCTGTCCCTTTGCAAGCTGGGTTTTTAAAGGCAATAATCACAAGATTTTACATCAATTAGGGACTCAGCATGAATACAGTTCTGATTAGCTTGTCCTTTGGGGCAGGGGTTAGATTTCTTCTGTTATCTCAGCTGGCTGTTTTCCAAGCCTCTTTCTTTCCAGGCTATTTCCCATCCTGAGACATTCCATTGATAATTAACTGTTATCAGTCCCTAAGTTACCTGTCCTGTTCATACTTTGTTCCTCTGCAGACCTCTGACTTGTCTCAAAACTGGAAACTTTCGCTCAAAAATAGAGGTGCTTCTTTGGCTCTTTAAGAAGACAATTTGTGGGAGTTCCTTTTCTCTTTCAGGGATGGAACTCAGGTCATCAGCTTAGCATTTTCATACCCTAACCCTAAGTTAATAAAGGGTCTTAGTCACTGTGCTTTTGATGAAGAGACACCTTGACCAAGGCAATTCTTATAAAGAAAGCATTAATTGGGGGCTGGTTTACAGTTTCTGATGGTTAGTCCATGATCCTCATGGCAGGAAGCAGTCAGGCATGGTGCTGGAGCAGTAGCTGACAGCTTTACATCCTGATCTGCAAGGAGAAAGAGAGAGAGAGAGAGAGAGAGAGAGAGAGAGAGAGAGAGAGAGAGAGAGCTTGTTTTTGCACTTTTGAAACCTCAGATCCCACCTCCAGTGACACATCTTTTCCAACAAGGCTATGTTTCCTAAACAGTTCATCAACTTGTGACCAAGCATGTAAATATATGGAATATGGGGGGGGAAACACTCATTCAAATGACCACACAAAGTGTATTTTAATCCTTAAAAGATTTTTCAGTAGCTTGGTTTATTTTAAATTATGCTAATAATTCCATATCATAATACCATGATTCTCTCAAGGGATAACTTAGAAACACAGTATTTGCTTTGAGTCAACAGATTTAGTAGGTAGAAGAAAAAACGAAAGTTTCATATCTAAGAGATAAAAGGCATTACAAAATAAAATTAGCACATTTGAAAACAAAACAAAAGCGCTTACATTTTTGTTATTGTCAACACTTTAACACAGAACTTGACTTCCTCCGAAGATCTAGAAAGGTTCTTTTCTTATATGCCAGAATAAAAATCCCCTTCTTAAAGCACCCACCAATTTCTAAATATATGCTGGATTCCTCCTGTGTGCTTTACACTCCTGGGTGCCTCTGGGAGGCAGACATTTTACTGATATGCAAAGGCTTTAGGAGACTTCCACCTGTTGGAAACGGGCAGGAAGAAGAGAAAGATCAAGGCTGTCTGACAAACAATGAACACCTTTTGAATATGTCCAGCCCAAATCACCCCTGGTATAGAACCTCCACTGGGGAGCACTAAATACCTTCCTCTGTTGGAAGGGATGAAGATCGTTATGAGGAGACTCATGGAGTAGGCTGTCCTGTGCTGTTGGGAGCTCTCAGATTCTGAAATGACAGCTGAAGAACTTTCATGGAATGGATCTGGACCCCCCTGAATGTAGATGACAGTCGAAAGACAAGAGCAGTTTATAGAACCTCTTGCAATGGGACCAGAGTCTATCCCGGGTCCATGAACTGAAGCCCATGCCTAGCGGGGAAAACACTTTTCTCAGCCTTGATACCTAGGTGAAGGACTCTGTTGCAATAGGTTTCTGGCAAGGACTTTCGAGTCTAGACTAGAGGTTTGGATCCACTCTCAGTACCACTGCTGTTTAGGCCCAAATAATCACACAGACATATTATTTTTACGCTGATTGGCCTATGGCCCAGGCATGTAACTTGCTAGCTCTTTAGTCTTAAACTAACCCTTCTTTCTTATCCTGTTCAGCCATGCAGCTTGGGACCTTTTCTCAGCAGCATTTCCTCTGCATCTCCTGGCAGCTTCAGCTACTCTATGGCACTTGTCTCTATTCTGAGATGTTACCAGAGTTTTCTAGTAGCCCTGCCCACACTTCCTGTCTGCCTTCAACCAATTAGCTTTATATTAAACCCATAGGTGGGACAATTATTTAAAATGTAACACATAATACCACTACAGGGCTCAATCCTACCTCAACTGGATATGCTGGACCAAATTAACTCACCTTGGGATTCCTTGCCTTCTCTGGGGAGTGAATGGAACGGGGTGGGGGAGAGTCTGGCGAAGGACTGGGAGAAGTAGTGGATATGGGGAAATTTTAAATTAAATTAAAAATTAAAAAAATTTAAAATGATTAAAGATATGCAATAAAATAAATTTAAATGGTGGTGGTAGGCGGATGAGTTTAAGGCAAGTCTGGGGAAACCAGAGAACGATTCACAGTCAACAAAACATTTACTACAGAGGCACGCGCAGATCTATTTTCCTGGGAACAAAGTGTGAATGAGAATGCAGCCCACAGCATCTTATTCATGACCCCTGGGCAGACTGTCGGGCAGTTAGTATTCCATTAACATATACACCTTCATGAATATTCATTTACATAATTCTGAAGTTTAAAAGGCTATCAAAACTTTGGAGCAGTTTAATATGTAGAATACATTAGAAATACCAAAAGCATAGTTGCATGAGGCATTGCCATAACAAAGATAAAGTATAAAATGCTTAGAGATTCATGTAGAGCCTCTGTGATGCCTTATAACCAAAGGGAACAATACAATGCCAAGATTAGACATACAAACAAATCTTAGAAAGATAAAAATGTAAACAACGTATTATTCCAGAAGTTGAATAATAACTGTAGCAGCTTTGGCCTCAGATCTTTTCTTGGGAACTCTGACCATTCTCCCTTATAGCCTGCATCAGTTGCCATTGCTCCTCAGACCAACGTGGAACTTTATAATTGTCTTCCCCATCTATGCTGAGATTTTAACTGGCTTGATCTTATACAACTCTTGTGGGCAGTTCTAACTGCAATGGGTTCATGTGTGCCCTTACAGGGTCATAGTTCAAGAATACTATTTTTCTACTGACATCATAGTGTGTAGGAGTTGGCCTCAAGAGTACATCCTCATTAAATTTTCACTTAGTAATCCTATTTAATAGCTAAGGAGGCAATAATATCCATCTGACCAAAGACAAGTTTTATGAAGGACCTTGTGGAACATGACAGGACAGTGTAGAGTCTGATTTGCCTTTGGTCTGCACCGTGGTTAATTGTATGCATCTAGATAAGGGCGTCTATATATTTGTTCAAACAATAATCTCAGTGTTTTTGTGTAGGTAACTTTTAAAAAAGAAAGACATGATTTAAACTGGTGGGGCCTGAGTAAAACAGATTACCTTTCTAGATATGTGTGGGTGTCATCTAATCAATCCAAGACCTAAATGACTAAAGACTATCTATCCCCAGGCAAGAAGGAATTCTGCCAGAAAACTGCCTTTGAGTTCAACACTTACCAGCTGTGGTAGTTTGAATGAAAGTGGCCCCCATAGGCTCATAGGGAGTGGCACTCTCAGGAGGTGTGGTTTTGTAGAGAAAATGTATCATGGGGATGGGAAGCTTTGAGGTCTCAGAAGCTCCAGATGGGCCCAGTGGCTCACTTTCTCTTCCTGCTGCCTGCAGATGCAGAGAGAGAATTCTCAGCTCCTCTCCAGCACCATGTCTGTCTGTGCATCACCTTGCTACTCTATGAGCTTTGAATCCATCTAGTCTTTCCAGTTTCATGGACCAATTTCTTTAAACAATCTTTTTCTTTCCTTCATACACCTAGTTCTCTTTACTGGAAGCCCCCTGACTGTATCAGTTCATGACACAATCAACCAGCTGACCTCTGGACTGATTTCTGAACTGACCTCTGGGGACACTTCATGGAAGGAAATCAGGCTGAAAAGTACCCTGTCTCATTTAGCTTTTCCTGAGATCGACATGAATTGAATTCACTGGAAACCCAGACCAGAGCAGGTACAGACATGAATCATACAAATCCAGACTCCTAACAAGCAGAGCAGGGTGGAGCAGAAAAAAAAGAGAAGGAAGAAAGAAAAATCTGGACCTCCAAAGAAAACCTGATCACTATTAGGTCCTGTTTAGGATGGCAGTCACCACTAGAAAAATAGGAAGGTCCATTTAGGAGGATGCAGAGGATGGAATCATTTCCTTGATATAAATAATAAACAAAATAATTATTCAGTAAACTATACACTAGCATATAATTTTAAAGATGGAAACAATGCTGAATAAGGATTCTTTATGGAATCATACTTCTCAGTTATAATATTTTTCATGTGAACAGGTCTGCAACATTTAGAAACATAGACAAGTGTGAACATCATGGCAAGTGAAAGAAATAAATGTTTCTAAATGAAAGATAGTTTTCCAGACTTGTTACATTTGTTGGTTTTCTATGACTCTGAGTACTTAAGGCAGGGTACATCCAAAAAGAAAGAAACCTAGTTAGTGTGATAGTCGTGATTGTCAGCTTGTTGGAGTCTAGAATTAAGCATGATACAAGCCCTGGGCATGCCTGTCAAGACCCATCATAATGTGGGCAGCCCCCTCTGGTAGCAGCCTAGACACAAGGATGTTGGAGGGAAAAGCTTTTGATATTTGTCCACTTGTCATCCCCTCTGTTGGTAAGTTCATCTATGGCAGTGTTGCTGTTTTTCCTGCTGATGCATCCACTGTCATCCTGCTATCAGAACACAGCTTCTTTAGCCTTCTTACATGAATCAGAGTAGCTCTCTAGAATCCTCCAGGCATTTAAGGAACATTGTGTATGCTGGGGTGGTGAAGAGACTGATGGGGGATGACTGACTAACTGAGGGCAATAAGACACAGGGAGAAGTATATGATGAACGCCTCTCTTGAATTTCAGAAAAACTGAGGTACTTCAGGAGAACAGGAGAAGACAGATTTGATGCCTCTATCTGACCCAAACAAAATTCCAGAAGGAAGACTAGTAAAGACTGGCAACAGGCAAAGCCTGGATCAACCCAGATGACCAGAGTAAGTTACAGTAGGGGAAATTATGTGTTATACCAGTGACATGAGAAAACGGGGCATGCTAGTTAGCTTCAGCTGGCTCTACTTTTTACAAATTTGCATTAGTAACACCTTGATATTAGGTTATGAGCAGTATTTTGTGACCTATCTGCCCAGGTTTACTGAAGAAGATCCTAGAAGATTCTAAATGTTTATGTTCTTTCTCGGTGTAAGTACCAAATAGAAGACAACACAAAAGTGTATGATCATCTGTGTATCTGTTCAGAGAGGCATGGGATTCCTAGAAATAACCAGAGTGGGTCTGTAACCATGACTACTGTGTGATCCTTTTGTAGAAGGCTATCAGGCAGATGGTTCACCTGTCTACAAAATGGCCCAAGCTGACATCACAAGAGACAACTTCAGAAAATGGGTCAAGGCAAAAATTGGCTTATGTCAATTTGCTCTGAAAAAAAAGTGTTTCTATTACAGTTCAATGGTACCACAAATGTAGTTAAGATGTCTTAATGTACAAAATATTCCCAGAATCAAACTGACACATACTCTAGGCACTGGATAAATGTTCGCAGAACTGAAGACAGTAACAGAGGAAGAAAAGTGTTGGGTGTATAGAAGTTGTTAGTCCCTCTGATTCTTAGATTGGGATTGCAGCTCACATAGCTCTTGTCTTGTGCTCTGCATTAGCACAGCCTCTGCCTCCCAGTGTGATCAATTTGGGGCACCCTTACAAAAGCCAAGTTTGTCAACTTGCAACACTGAGGAATGAGTTCGAAAAGAAGGGAGTTAAGTGAGGCAATACCATCCTGTCATCCTGTCAGCCCAGCTATGATATGTCTAGTCTGATTGTTTAGAACAGCAATTTCATTTAAATCATATCGACTTTCTTCAATAAAAGTTCTGTAAGCCATAAAAGGAGTTTTTAGTAAAATATTGTAATTAGAATAATATGAAAGACTGAGTAGTGTATTAGAGCATAGCACATTAATAAAATGCACTGACCTGTAAAAGCCTCCTAACCTCAGAGTCCAGTGTGTAGTTATTCTAGATCAGTAGTTCTTAACCTTTGGGTCAAGATCCCATTTGGGGTCACATATCAGATAACCTGCATACCATATATTTACATTATGATTTGTAACAGTAGCAGAATTACATTTATGACATAGCAATGAAATAATTTTATGGTTGGGGGGTCATCACAGCATGAAGAAATGTATCAGAGGGTTGAGAACCACCACTTTAGGGGATCCCTAGCTGTTTTGAGCAGTCGAGTAGCCACAGACTATTCTAAAGCTACAGCTAGGGAAGACTGAAATGCTCACAAACCTGTTGTTTTTGTTGTTATTGTGTTACAGCAGGTTTATATATTTCTACCTATCTTAATTCTCAGAATCTGCAATTCTGAAACTAAGTGTAATCATCTGTGAAACATTTCTCTCAACATGACGAATATTCTGACAGCAAATACCTATTATTATTTTGATACAGTTCACCCAAAAGCAGTTAACTTCTTGTTAGTCAATTCAACAAAAATACCATTTCTTGCTAGATTTTACCTGATGTAAAAGACTTTTGACCCCTTAGGATTTAGTAAAACTCCTTACAATTTGCCAGATTTCATAATAGCAAACCAAACTACATGAAAGAGGACTCATAGCAAACACAATGTCTTTAAATGGACTTGTTGGTGATCTGATGCTTATTTTATTTAGTTGTTTGTTTGTATGAGATAAGACTATAATATATAGCTCTGGCTGTCTTGTAATTCCCTATGCACATGATACTGGTCTAGAGCTTACAGAGGTCCATCTACCTCTGCTTCCCTTATACTGAGATTAAAGGTATTTATTACCTTGCCTTGAAAAGATTTGTTTTTATTGGATGTGTCTGAGTGTTTGCCTATGTGTATGGATGTGCACCATCTGTGTGCTTGCTGCCCATAGGAGTCATAAGACTTCAGATTCCCTATATCTTTGGAATTCCAAGAGGTTGTGAGCTACCATGTAGGTTTGGGGCACTGAACCTGGGTTCTTCCCAAGAGCAGCCAGTGCTCCTAACCCTTGAGTCATCTCTCCAGTCCCGTTTTCGCATTAAGTCAGTAAGGATTTGTATGACTCAAAGGCAGAAAACTCAAGGAGACTTGGAATATGTTTACACTTGAAGCATGTTGCTTTTACCGCAGCCTGGGTGGAAGGTCAGGAGTGGAGTGCTGGAGAATTTATTCTGGTATCTAGTTGAATATGAAGATGCTTCCAAGGAAAAGTTTCAAAATCTCTGTTTGCTAGTGGGATCAGTCTAGAAGCACTTTCTTTGGCTGTTCGTATTTACCACTTTGCAGAAAAAGGTCTGTTATCTTTCAGCATAGATTGAAACCTGGTCCTGAAACAGGCAGGAATTTATGTAACACATGAATATCTTGAAACAAAACCTCCAACAAGTCTTTCCTTAGCAGAAACAGCAGCTTCCCTGTGGGATCTGGAATGCTTCCGGTTGAGGAGGGGATCTGAATCTGGCTACCTTAGAGAAGAAGCTAGTTGTACAGCTGGAGAAAGACAGAAAAAAAAAAAGACTACCCAAATCCAGATGTTTTAATTTGATGAGAGAATATCAATAAAAGAAAATACCAGAATTCAAGACTAATGTTTAAAATTAGGATTTATTTACTAATTTTTTAACTCTTATTTTTATTTTATGCATATGACTGCAAGTACATCTATACCTCAAATGCATGCAGTACCCATGGAGGCCAGAATAGGTTAGCAGATTTCCCCATCCACTCCTCATATTGGAGCCACAAACAGACAACTGTACCCAACTTGAACCTGGGTTGTCTGGTAGAGCAACCAGTGCTCTTAACCACTAAGCCATCTCTTTAGCCCCCAGTGTTTAAAATTTTTACTGAAGCTTTAAAGAGGAAGAGAAGGTCAGTATCCCTAAGAACTGGATACTTGCTTGTCTGGTCTTGGTTTCCCTATGTAACCAAGACTGTCCTTGAATTCCTGAACTCCTGTCAAACCTGGCTACCTAAGATAAGTAAAAAATTTAAAATGCCTTGGCCAATTTAATATATATGGCATCAGCTAGGTTCTCAGAAAGAAAGATGTTTCAATTGCTGGTCACTGTAAAACTTCTTAACTGCACACAGGATTATATGCTCAGATGGGGATGAGTGTGACAGGGTAGAGGGGTCAGGTGATCTGGGTTGTGATGGTAGCATTACTGTGAAGTCCCTTAGCTGGAGTAATGCCCAGGGACCACCATCATGGAGATGTAACAGCAGTTAAAGATGAAGCCAGAGCTGCAGCAAGCACCCAGAGAACCTGCCAATAGACTGCTATGATGGCTAGTGCAGTCACATGACAGACAGAGCACAAGGAGGGAGAGAAAACAGCTATTTGTAGTGATTAGAGTCCTCAGAAAGAGGCAAATGGCAATGCTTTATATCATTTAAAGGTAATACTTTGTTTCTGCATGAGTACAAGTTTAAAACGCCACAAAAATATTATGAATCAATGAACTACAGCATTGGGGTCTGATAACCAGATCTGTACTTATTTCACTATAAATTATATTTTAGAGTAGGAAGGAGTTTTCAGCTTTTCAATAGCTAAATAATAGAGCTGGAGTCTTAAAGGCTACATTACCAGGATTTTTTGAAGTTCAACACTTTGAAAAATGGTAGGAGTCCTAATTCAAAGGAACATACGCTCTATTACTTGTTTAATATTTTTAACTAAAATACAGTAGTATAGTAAGAAGTTTCTGGCCCTGACTAGCCCCAAGATCTGGAACAGCCTGAAGCTGCCTAGCCCTGAGGTCCAGACCAACAGTCCCAAAGTCCCAATGAAACACACAGAAGCTTACATTAATTTCTTGCTGATCAGCCTATAACTTGTCATATAACTAACTTGCCTACTCTTAACTCTTAAACTAACCCATGATTAGACAAGTGGCTTAGTACCTTTTCTTAGAGCAGCATCCTGGCCTTCTTTCCTCTGCATCTGCTGGTGTCTTTGTCTGATTTTTCCTCTTACCAGAGTTTTCTTAGTCTGGTAGTCCTACTTGCCTGCCTTCTGGCCAATCAGCGTTTTATTAAACCAGTAGAAGGGACAAATATTTACAATGTAAGAGAGCATAATTCTACAGCAGAGTAGTTCTTTGAATGTTTGTTATCTATCTACATTTTTAAATTTTTGTTTTTAGTTGTTTCTTTTATATATATAAATGTTCATATATGTATGAAAGTATAAGAAAAAAATAAACAATCACCATAAATGCAAGCTCTTCAGTCACTGTGGAAGAGGAACAGTGTATATGTTTGTGTGTATGTGTGTGTATGTTTGTGTGTGCATATGTGCATGAGTGCATGGATGTGTGTCTGTGTGCATGTGTGTACTTGCAGCTTAGGATAATCCTGATGCTGCTCTGCTTTTTACCTAGGAACTTTTACATGTTTATTTTTTTAAATTATAGGCTAAATTATATGTAGACATATTCTGTACTTTCTTTGTATGTGTGTAGTGTTTCACAATGAATTTTTTCATTTTTTCCTAATTAAAAATAGATTATTTTCTCATATAATTTATCATAGTACAGTTTCCCCTCCCTTTACTTCTCCCAGTTTCTCCTCATCTCCCCTCCCTCTGGATCCAACTTCTTTCTGTTTCTCATTAGAAAAAAAATATGCTTCTAAGAGATTAAAAATTCAACATGACAAAAAATATAATAACAATGCAAAAACCATCACATGGAGCCTGGGCAAGAAAATCCAACAGAAGGCAAAAAGCCCCAAGAGCAAGTATGAGAATAAGAGACTCGCTTGTTCACACATCCAGGAGTCCCATAAAAATACTGTTAATAGCTATACTGTATACACAGAGGACCTGCTAGAGACCCCTGTAGACCTTTTATGTGCTGCTTCGGTCTCTGTGAGCTCATATGTGCCTTGGTTGATCAAGGGTCTTGTTCTCCTGGTGCCCCCTATCATCTCTATATCTTACTTTTCTTTTCCCTCTTCTATAGAGTTCCCTGAACTCTGAGGGGGAGGGATTTGATGGAGACATTTCATTTAGTGTGTGTCCCAAGGACTTTTTCTCTGTGTATATTCTGGCTGTAGGTCTCTGCATCTATTCCCATCTGATGTAGAATGTAGCTTCTCTCATAATGGCTGAGCAAGGCACTCATCTATGAGTATAGCAGAATGTCATTAGGAGTCATATATTGATACTTTTTTTTTAAAGACCACTTGTGTTTGGTTTTATTCTAGATCTCTGGGCTAGCTAGTGTCTGGTTTTTGGTCACCCAAGCAGTGTCAGGTATGGGTTCTGTCTCATGGAGTAGGCCTAAGTCAAATCAGACATTGTTTGGTTACTCCCACAAGCTTTGTGCCACCATTGGGCTAGCTTATCTTGTAGAAAGAACAGAACATAATTCAAAAGTTATTTGGCTTGACTCATGTTTACATTTCTCCTTTGGTAGCCTGCACAGTATTTTCCTACACCAAAGAGTTAGGGAATATGGCTGAGGGTTTCATACAGGCACCAGCTCAACTTCTCCATGTTCAATGACTTGTATGGCTATTGTCCTTGGCAATGCCTCCTACACCTGTCAGTTCTTGGAGAGCAACCCACCTACAGGGCCCCACCCCCACCTCCTGCCCAGTCAACAACTCAATTGAATGCAACTTGGTTTTGCTACTGAAAGCCACATTTGGTGACAAAAGGTGGCCAGCTGTGACTCTGTATCCTTCATTAGGAGACCTCATTAGGCTCACCTTCATATATTTTAGGAAGTTTTTACTGCACAAAGTTTCTTATAATTCCCCAGTGCCCCTCAATTTCAGCTGTCTCTCTCAGCATTGCCTCTCTCAACCCTATCTCCCCGCATCTGATCCTTCCATTTACCCCCTGCCCCCAGTGCACCCATAAAAAAATCTATTTTTATACAAGCCCCCCTGAGTCCTTTCCTCTATATCTAACATCTCTAGGTATCTGGATTGTAGGTTGGTTATTATTTATTTAATGGCTAAAATTTACATATATGCATAAATACCATATTTATCTTTCTGGGTCTGGGTTATCTCACTCAGGATGGCTTCTATCCCATAATTCCATCCATTTGTCTGCAAATTTTATGATGCCAGTTTTTTAACAGCTGAGTAATAATTGTATAAATGCAGCACACACACACACACACACACACACACACACACACACACACACTTTTTTTATTCTTCTCTTGAGGGATATCTAGGTTGTTTTCATTTTCTGACTATTATGAATAGACCAGCAATGAACATGGTTGAACAAGTGTCCTTGTGGTAGCATGAAACATCCTTTCAGTATATGCCCAAGAGTGGTACAGCTGGATCTTGAGATAGATTGATTACCAACAATAAGCAATTTTTTTTTTCACAGAATTAACTGCAGTGATAATATTCTATCATGTTGTATGTTCTGGCTCAAGTAGCTTTTAATTGCTTATGAGATGTGCTGGGAATAAATCTCATGTGCTTGCCCTCTCCTTGGCTTGCAGTACTTCTTCATTTCAAAAATGAGCAATCTTAGTGAAAACGAATCTATCAGGCATGATGGTTCATACCACTAATCCCAAACACTCAGGAGGCAGAGGCAGGAGGATTGTCGTGAGTCTGAGGCCAGCTTGGGATACAGAGTGATATCCTGTCTCAAAAACCCAAACAAACAAAAAGCAAATTTCCCATGAATCTATAAATGTTTATACTTACTCAATAGAACTTAGCTTTTATTTTATAAAAGCCATTTTTGAAGGCTATGGACAAAAATGTGCCACCTTTATTAGAGCTTTCTTTTTTAAAAAGTTGTATTTTATTATTGAAACACACTCTAGTAAATACCACAGTGAAACAGAACCTACTAAACACCACAAAGTGAGAATTATTAAAAACATCAGCTTTCGGTTTAGCTTGCAACTTCCAACACTGCTGTTTTAATACTTGCAATTCTCTGTGTTAGTAAAACTTTCTCTGCATATTTTGAAGGTCTTCGCTGACAAAGGAATGCAGGGCGGTTTTTCCCACATTTGTACTCAATGTATTTTTTTCCAGGCATTTTTATCTTGGCAGGAAAAAAACTATTTCCCCAGTGGTATGTTGCCTTCTGACTTTCATTTTAAGGAGGCTCTAAAAAGCCTTTTTCTTTTTTATGATTTATTACCAGAAACTTTATATGGAAGCATTGGTTTGAATGTACGATATTTACAAATGCTGGAAACAGTCTTGAATCTTGCCTTTATGTTTGAAGACTAGCTTTTAAATTCAGAATATTATTATTACTTTTAATCCATACTTATGGTAAAGTCAGTATCAGCAAAAACACATGTGGAGCCATCGGGATGCTCAGAGGGTAGAGATGCATGCGGCTGACCTCCCATGCCTCGTATGCTGGGGGAGAGAACTGATTTCTGCAAATTGTCCTCTGACTTCCACATGTGGAACGCATGTTGTCCTCTCTCCTCAAATAAATAAGTAAATGACTTAATTGTTTAATATAAATTCATACTTAAAACAGTGTTCTCTAATAACATTTGCTATTGTCCTTTTTTTCAAATCTTATTAGTTACAATTTTTAAAATTTATGACACTTATTTTCTTTTCTTTCTCATACACACACACACACACACACACACACATACACACACACACATCTATGGCAAAAGAGGAGCAGCAATCAGAGAAAGCTTGTGGGAATCAGTTCTGCACTCCCATCACGTGTGCCTTGGTGGGAAGGGCTGTAGATTGCGAGCCATCTTACTGGCTATTGTGTGTAGCTCTCAACATGTGAGAATTTTTACCCTTTGCTAAATATGGTGGCCTGCATCAGAGAGAGAGAGAGAGAGAGAGAGAGAGAGAGAGAGAGAGAGAGAGAGAGAGAGAGAGAGAAAGAGAGAGATTTGTTATGTGTAGTGTTCTGCCTGCATGTACGTTTGCACACCAGAAGAGGGCACCAGATCTCATTATAGATGGTTGTGAGCCACCATGTGGTTGCTGGAAATTGACTCAGGACTTCTGGAAGAGCAGCCAGTGTTCTTAACCTTTGAGTCATGTCTCCACACCTTTAATGGTGTGGTAGGCAGAAGCAAGTTCAAGGCCAGCTTATTTTACAGAGTATATTCCAGGACAGACAAGGACACAGAGAAAGCATGTATGGGAGTGTGGGGGGAACTATGTCAATTGAGTTTGGGTTTGTTCTTGTTTTTTGTCTTTGTACACTAGACCACTGGTAATCCCCTTAGCTAGATACTGAAGCTGTGAAGTGATGCTCTATGTTGGAAAGCCAAGGCAAGCATTCTTCCTGCCCTTGCCTGGTCCTGGCACCTGATCCCTGTCCACTGAAGGATCAAGCAGGTGCCAGTACCTATCTCTTCACTCAATATTAGTGCAGCTTATCTCCTCTCTTTTAGAAGAGTGTGTAAAAACATCTATTTGTGCCCAGAATTCTACTCAATGGAAATAAACAGAAAAACCCCGTATTTGAGGAAGAGACAGCGGTGAGGTTGTTCTGGTGCACTTTTGTAGGTCAGCACAGCTCACCTCTCAGCTCACCGTACCTCCTGAGGCTCAGCCCTCTGCACAAACCTAGCTCCCCAAACACAATGGAAAATTTTTGTGCCAAGCCTAGCACTTCATGCCTGCCATATAACACTTGCTTTCTCTCTAGTCACTTGGGCACCAGCTTGCTTTCAAGAAACTCTCCAACCTTCCAGTAATATTTACATCCTGAGGATTGTTGCCAGTGCCCTGAGCTATCTCACATGTGACAATGCTACATCTCATTCTGAAATGAAGATTTGGAGCAGAGTAAATGAAGAATGAGGACATCTCAGCCATTGTGAAAGGAACAAATATTGCTTGGAATGGAAGCCCTTCCTGTCTTCCTCAGTGGCTTTAAAGTTGGGATACATGGTAATCTAATGTGTTACAACTTGTTCAATTCTTTCTTATAAATGTCATATTTTTAAAAGCTACTAACAAAATACTACAAACAATACACTAAATGAAAATTTAAGTAAAAGAAAAATAATAACCAAAAAGTAATTTTAACATAATTCACAAAGTATCTTTAAGATGTCAGGAAATAAACCATCTGTGACATTCTATTAGCCAAGGAAAGTAACAGTAGCTACTGTAGCAATGACCTCAAAATGTCTGGCTAAACTCAAGAAAGATCTATTTCTCACTCATACTGCATATTGTAAAGAGGCTCTGCCTCAGGCACTAAACAGATGTCTTCAAGGTTGAAGTAGCTTCAGCAGGTTGGCAGACAGAAGAACAGAAGAGAAAGCATGTGTGTGTGTGTGTGTGTTGTGTTGTGTGTGTGTTTTAAGGTAAGTTTTCATTGTTCTGTATTTAAGACATTTTACTTAATACTCATAAATACATGTTTGCATTAAGCCTACCCCCTCCCCTCATACTTACTGAGTCCACTTGCTGTTGACTGTGTGCACATAGGTGTTGGACCATCTGCTGGAAGTTGGGTAGCCTCTCAGGGCCCACATCCCTGAAGAATACAGATACTCCCCACCCCCTCCAACTCCCACCACCCCACCCCATCCCCCAGCATGAGTTTATGTGTATAATTGTTGAGCTGTCACATCTGGTAAATACGGTTTTGCTCTTGGTATCTACTTCATTTCTCTTACTATCTTGCAACTGCAATTCTATGATGATCCCTGAATGTGGAGTAAGGGGGTGTGATACGGCTGTCCTATTTAGAGCTGAGCATTCCACAGTCTCTTAGCTCCTGCATGTTGACCTCTTGTGAGCCTCTGTGTTGTCATCTACTGCAATAAGAAGCTTCTCTGATGCAGGTTGAGAGATACAATGATCTATGGGTGTAAAGATAAGAACAAAGCAGAAGCTTGTCACTGTGTCCATTTAGAAGAATAATAGTACTTTGTTCTTCTGTGGACTTAGCCAGTCACCACCTTGTTAACGGTACCAGCCATTGGCTCCATCTTATACAGAGGGCTTTCAAACCTGTCAGAAAGTGGTCAGTTACTCTCAGAACACACATGCCACTACGTTACCAGTGGATATATTTTGTCAGTTCAGCCATTATTGTAACACAATGGGTCCACAGAAGGGTAAGACCGTTGGTGACTTTTCTCTTCCAGTAGTGTACATAGAACTGCCCAGCATCATACAAGCTACCTTGTAGGATGAAACATCTGGGGTAATATTAGCTTAGTTTCTCCATATCATGACTCAGGTGTGTGGTATCTTTAGAAATAGGTCTTATGACCAAGTTTTGGAGGGTAACTAAGAGTAATGACCATAGACTATAATGCTTGGAGGTCTATGGTAACCCATTAACTAACAACTCAATAGGGGGTAACCCATACTTGACACCGCAGTTTTTATTTGATAGCCTATAATGTCTGGAGCATGGCTCCCCCCCCACTCCTGCCACTGTACAGGGGCATACCTTTTAAAAAATTTAATTTAATTTAATTTAATTTAACTTTTGTTTTGTTTTTTTCAAGACAGGGTTATTTTGCATAGCCTTGGCTGTCCTAGAACTAGCTCTGTAGACCAGGCTGACCTAAAACTCACCGAGGTCCACCTGCCTCTGCCTTCCAAGTGCTGGGATTAAAGGCATACACTTCCACCACCCAGTGAGGATACCTTTTCTTAATTAATGAGGATTATATGTCATTATTGAAAATAAATCACATGGCTGAACATAGATCCAAAAACTTTAGAAATTTTAATTATTTATCTTGGAAGTGAAAATGGGTTTGGTGAGCATCTAGAGGTCATGTCCAATGGAAAGAAGAGTGTTGTTACCACAGTTGTTAGGAACAAAGCCTGGGCTTTGGCAGCTCTAACAGGCTCAGAAACCAGTCACCAACAGGTCAAGTAGACAGACAAGTAATGCTAAAAAAGTAGAGAAAGGTTTATTTACTGTGACCATCCTAGGAAAATAAATAGAGAAAGGGGTCAAGTGACTCCCCAAGTCCATCTTCAGGGCCTAGACATAACGTTCAGGTTTAAACAGAGGAGGGCATTGTCTCAGTTTAAACAGTGTGCTCTCCTCCCTCACCAGCATTGTCTCCATTCTAGTTTTGCCTGAAGCTTGACTCTCAAGTTGTCTGAATTCATGAAATCTCTTCCTGGTGACAGACTTTTTGTCTGACTAGCACTTTACCCTTTTCTTCTCCAGTAAGATTCCTGGGAGAAATTATTTGCCAAAGGTAAGGGTACAAGTATCTTTTTAGAATGTCTTCACTCCAGCCAGGACACGTTTTTGGAGAGGAGGGCTTACCTAGGGATGTCCAGTCTTTGGCCACAGTATAAGGGCATCTGACTTTACCACTGTTTTCTGCTAGCCTTGATATAGGAACCTGTATTCACTTCATCTCTTGCTATTGGAACAACCACCATGCATGTTTCTGTATCTCTACTTGTGATTTGCATAAGCCATCCAGTTCTTCCTAAATCCCTTCCCTTCCAGTCTCTTCCTTCAAATCTACTCAGTCTTCCCTTATCTTTTAAGATGTTGTTTAGTGCTCTGTGGATTTCTCCCTAATGATCCATAGCATAGGATTGGACATTTGTAGAAAGATGTCTCTGGCCTGGACTAGGCCCATGGTTTGGATCTGCCCACCACTGCTGGTGCTTATATTAATTTCATGCTGTTTGGCCTTTGTCTCAGGCATATTGCTACCTAGTTCTTTTTAATCTCAATTCAACCCATTTCCATTAATCTGTCCTGCCACATGGCTTGTGGCTCAATTGTGTTACCTTACATGTTGCTTCTTGGGTGGCTGGATCGTGTCTCACTCTCTGACTCTGCCCTCCTTCCTTTATCTGTGCTCCAATTTCTCCACCTACTTCTAAGGTGCCTGATATAGGCCAGAGCAGTTCCCTTATTTCACAGCATACAGAAAGATATTCCCACATCAGACATTTGCTATTCCTTTACTTTGTATGTACTGTTATTAACTACTGAACATATTAGCTTACATCAGAATTATCAAGAAACCAACATATTTTTTTAAAAGAGTGAGTATATTATGTGCAATATATATATATACATATCTATCTATATTATGTGGAATATATATACATATCTATCTATCTATCTATATATATATATATATATATATATATATAGAGAGAGAGAGAGAGAGAGAGAATCTAGAAAACAATCTCAGATTTAGCTTCTCAACAGCACAAAGTATCTTCCTATCTTCTATTTCCTGTGTCTACCTGGCCTGGGTGAAACACCCAAAATTGGAGGAGAAAATGAATGCTTTCTCACTTTCTGCCCCTTCCCAGTTATATGTGGTATCCTTTGTGTGTGTTCTTGTGCACTTTGTACTGTGGTTTGAATGGCAACAGGAAATTTACTATCTTAATCATGTTTTACCTATGTATACTTTGTTGTACAACTGATTTCTATAACTTCTTCATCTTCTAAAACAGAAACTCTATACCTATGAACAATACTCCTTACCTGACCCAGCTCCTGATACTAAGTCCTCCTTCCTATCCCTAAGACCTTGGTTACTTTAGGTAACTCAGAAGTGGAATGATACAATACTAATACTTTTATATTGGCTTATTTCATGTAGCATGATGGATGTCCTTCAGGCTCACCCATGATATAAGATATGACAAATGTACCTTCATTTACAAAAGCCAATTCATAATTCATTAAACATCTATGGCCTCAGCTATTCTGAAAATTTGACGTAGAAGGAGAGCTTAGTAAGTCTTACAGTTCTAGACCAGTCCAAACAAGATAGTGAGAAACTATCTTTTAAAAAGTTCGTCATATTTATGCTTCATATTTTCTTTACCTATTTATCTACTCTGGTGTTATTTGTTTGACTGGAGTCATTGGAGGGGATGGTGAGATCCAAGAGGAAATGTTACACAGCGTATTTGAATCTTTCAGGATGGCTATTTCCAGAGACTAAAGAAATTATGCTTGGGTACAAAGGGAACTTATTTGTTTATTTGAGACAGGCTTTCACCATGTAACTGGCTGTTCTGGAGCTCTCTATGTAGACCAGGTTGGTTTCTGCTTTCTTTTGTATTTACCAGTAATCTTTTTCTGAGCACAGAGATATAAGACATACATACAGCCATTTGGGAGGCTGGGGACAGAAGACTAAAGTTTAGAAACTAAGCTGGGCAACACAGGCAGAGCCATCTCAAGGAACAGAAAGGAATAATAAAACACTACATAGAGACTGTCTGTTGTTCTGCTCTACCTGTGGGCAAGAAACAAATGCACTGCTTCAGCTGAGTAATAGTGGCTCCTAATAAAAAAAAAGGCTGCTGACACACCAGATGTCAGTGACTGACCTGTCTTCCCAGGATCCTTTCAAACACCTCCTGTCTCCCCAAACAGGTCCAATGAGAAAAGAAAAACAGCCCAGTTTCAAAGTAGAGCAAATAACTAAATAGATAAACAAGAACCCTTTTTTAACAGTGTATGAGGTGCTTGAGAGAATTTTAATGATTATGGAGGAGCCCCAGAGTAACCCCTAGCCTGTCCTAGCATTAGAAGTTTTTCATGATGTTTTACATTGGAGGTAGTCTGAGGCCCTTTAAAAGGGGCATCCACAAGCTGTATTTCTGCATGTCATTATGAAAGAATCTAAAGTATCCTTGCATTAACATGACCCTTATTTTTCAGTGAGCTATTATTAAATAATGTAACTGGAATGTGTGCCGAAAAGAAGAATCTAAGTAAACTGTTAGAACTTTCTTTTAAAAGAAAATCCTGACACTTCAAATTCCGAAATTTTGGTTAAATACGCCAAATATAGCTTGCAATAGTAAATGACCTTTCCAAAGCAACATCCGCAAATTAATTGGTGCGTGAACAAAGAACCTTTTCTGCAGCTTCATGAATGTTGCCTTTATTTTTTAATTCACAAGTAGGATTTTACAAAACAGCTGTAGCGCATGTTGACCACTGACAAAACACTTTCGGTGAGGGCCAGCATAGGCACATGACCACGAGATCGGCAGGGGGCTGCCCCCCAACCCGGCTCTCCTCTAGTCCCGGCGGGGGCCAGGCCGCCCCTCCCCCGCTGCCGGCTCGGGTTTCAGCCTTCCGAGTTGAGCAAACTTGCTGCAGGCCGATTGGCGGCGAGCAGCTCCCGGGCTCGGCGTCGTCCCTGCGCCCACTGCTCCTTTGTGTCCCACGGCCGCCGCCCGGCCTCAGGGGGGCCTCGGTTGGCAGCTCGCTCTCCTGCACAGCGGACTCCCGGGGGGCTGGGGGACACGTGCGGACCCGGTCACCGCGGGGCGGAGGCGGAGCCGGGGCGGAGGCACAGCGACCAGGGGCGGCGACCGGGGATCCGCAGCGCTGTCCGCACCCCCGCGGGCCGCTTGCTCCGGGCCCGCTCTGCTCTGCGTCCGCAGCGCCGCGGTGCAGGCACGCGAGGGCCGTGTCCGGGATGAGCCGACTGCCGTGAGAGCGTCGCTCCGGCCCCCGGGAGGCCACTCGCCGCCGTCTCCCCATCGCCCTGCCAGTTGCGATCATGTACGTACGCGTCGCCGTCCTGCCACGGTCGGGGTCCGGGACGTGCCACGCGCCCTGGCTGCGCCCACCCGCTCACCGCGCCCCTCTCGGCTCCGCAGGTCCATCCACATCGTGGCGCTGGGGAACGAGGGCGACACGTTCCACCAGGACAACCGGCCGTCGGGGCTCATCCGCACCTACCTGGGGAGAAGTCCGCTGGTTTCAGGGGACGAGAGCAGCTTGTTGCTGAACGCGGCCAGCACGGTCGCACGCCCAGTGTTCACCGAGTACCAGGCCAGCGCGTTCGGGAACGTCAAGCTGGTGGTGCACGACTGTCCCGTCTGGGTAAGGGGCAGCGGCTGCGCGGTGCCTGTTGTTTGGACCCCCTCCTTCCCTCGTTTCCTATTTACCTGACTGCCTGGAGAGAGGTTATTTTTATTTATTTTTTTTAACAAATTTTTTTTTTTCTTCAAATCTCGTCCTTTGTTTCAATTTGAAGGTGGTAGGGCAGCCCACTCACAAAACACGTCTGTAAGGTAGAAAGCCCCAGGGGAATGAAGAACAGTTACTGTCCCTCAACGACTGTGGTTTGTTCATTAGTAGATAGCTGAGGATTGACTGTGCCAACCCCAAGGGACGGGGTCACGAAGTTCCATTGGGTAAGAGTCATATTTTCATGTCCACCCTGTGGAGGATAGGGAGATGTGTTATATAAATACCGCCTTTACCGCTCAACATAGTCAAAAAAATACTCTCCTCTGGGACTGTTCAGAAATAGTGTGGAAATAGCGAGAAAGGAAGGGGTTTGAGAACTAATTTTAAATGGCTCGTTTGTAGGCTATTAACCTCTGGGGGAAAATTGGTTTTTAATGATACAAATACTCACGTTTTAGCCTTTGTTTTTAGTGGTTAATAAATTAGAAATACCACTAACATTACTTAGCACTTTTTAAAAAAATCTTCATATTTATGATAGTTGAATGAAAGCAAACTATTCTGACTCTTGAGTTTTGGGTAAAAGGGCAAAGGAGTCAGCCCCTTGACTTGCAACATAGTAACACTATATTTCAAATGTTATGTTTATTTTTAAGCCTGTGATTTCTTGATAATATTGTAGTTATTTGTGTTTCAAAAATATGTTTATATTTGTGTGTATATATATACATATATATGAAACTTTTGGCTCTTAAAAAAGAACAAATTATGTGGGATCCTTAATTAAAAAGACAAATTAAAAAAAAAAACTGAATCAGAACTGAGGGGAAGTATTATACCTCTGAACAGAAATGTGTAAACTGTACTGAGGAAATTTTCTTGAGTATATTTTCTGTTATGGGAAGAGGACACTCTTTGACTGGAAATGTATATTAATGTGCTGAAGTAAATTTTAAGTAGACTTTTCAGTTAAAAGAATGAACTTGGCCTTCAGGTCTGACAGTGATGCTGGTATCAAAAGAAGCCACTAGGGAGGACATGTGGGCTGATGTCTGTACACATTTATTTTGAATTTTTTTTATTACAAAAGATTTTATAGCCTGGAAATATTACTTGTTCAGCGTACAGTTGAACAAACATTTAGTAGATTGATTAAATAAATACAGACAAAATAAAATAAGATGATTTGGGATGTTGGGGTTGTTTCTCTTGGTTTTCAGTTGATCTGCTAACCCTTTCCTGCCTGTGTTCATTTAGCAAAGAGCCACACACCTTACACAAATAAAATATATAAAGCAAAATCTTGAGAATGGATGACATAAACTTTGTAGTCTTGCTGACTTTTGTAGTTTGTTAAGGGAATTTTGTATCCTCACAGTTTGTGACACCACTTTGGCACCAGGTACAATTTCCCAGATTAGGATGAGTCTTCAGCCATAGTGAGTTACATATGAAGAGGTCACTCTGACCTGTTGTATTTTTCCTCTTGAACATAAGTAAATTCTGCCACAAATATGAAGGTTGATTATATCATCCAGCTGGCATTGGCATATGTACTGGATCAGAATATCGAACAGTACTTTGGACAAAAGGAACTGGTTTCAGATCCCCACATTCCCACTATATGTTTCTCTCAGGCTTGTTTTTCTATCTGTCCTGGAGCTGTGCTGAAGGGTAAAGTCCCAAGTGTGGAGACTATAGGTGCCCCAAAAGTGATAGCTGCTGTAATAAAATGCATATTATAGCTTTAGTGTACTCATATATTATATTAAGCATGGGAGAGTTCCTCATGTCAGTCCAGGTTTATACCAATGCAGGACCTTTAGTGTACACACTAATCAAATAGGATGAAGTCCTTGTTTCCTTGTAAGAACTCCTTTTTTTTTTTCTTTCTTTTTTTTTTTTAAAGATGAATTTGATTCTCCCATGTGGCTCCAAGTCTGCTGTTGCATAACATCCCAGTGAAATCCTGGAATGGACTTTCAAGGGGTGGGACAAATGCATTTCCTCTATATTTCTAGAAACCAGTGGGACATTTTCTCTGTGACAGCTTAAGAAGAAATGTGTCCCCAGTGCCTTGGAAGGAGCTGGGAGTGCTTCCGTGACCGTCTGTGGACGGCTAGCTCTACTCACACTCTTTGCTGCCTCTCTGTTCTCAACACTTTTTAAGTAGATCTGCTTCAGATTTAGTAGATGAAGTCCATAGCTTAGTTCTGACTTTTCTCCTTTGTAGCCATATTATTATTTAATTTCATATCTGTAGATTTTTATTTTTCTGTCTGTGGGAAGTATGTTCCAAAGCAGGGTTAGGTGAGCATCCTGGCTCATTCCTGTATTTCCAGCACTTGGGTAGAGGAGGGAGGATTCAGGGTTTGGGCCAACCTGGGCTACATGAGACCCGGTCTCAAAAAACCTGGAGATGAATGAATGAATAAAATTTAATAAGCTGTGAGGTGAGATGTTTTCTTGTACAGAGTTTGAAGCCTTGGATTGTATCGCAAATAAGTGTTTATAGTTGTTTTTTTCCTCGACACCATAGAGTAAATTAATAATACCAAAATTCTCCTTTCCCCTTATCTCTCCAGTAACTCTGGAATTCTGAGCTATTTGGAATGCGAAAACTGATTTCTAACTTGTTCTCTGGGCGCTAAATGGCCTCTTGGTACTGGTCCAGTTTATAGTGGGTTTTGAATCCCATGTGTGAACTCTTTTGTTGCTGCTCTTATCCATCAGTGCCCATACTGGGCTGCATTTCATGTTCTGGGGCTGAGTATTTGCAGACTCAGTTGGAACCAATGGGTTTTTGTGCTTTGAAACTCCATGCCCTTACTTCCCCCGCCCCCTATCCCTTACCGTATCACAAACCACATCCAGTCCTTTGCCTTTGGCATTGACAATTCAATTTGCCTTTTTATTTCTGTTACTTTTGAACTCCTTTCAAATATGCTGTGTCCATTCTGTTTTGGATAATGCATTCCTATTTGAAAATTCTGCAATACAGCTCTCATTTTGAATAAACTTACTGAGAGATGGGCAGGTGAGGGCATGGAGATGAGGCAAGGGTTTCTCTCTACAAAAGGGCATCTCTGTCATAGGCTAGAAGCTCTGTGTTGCTTGACTGGCTGATCTGAACACTTATAACCTTGTTCTGCACTCACATACCAAAGTATAAACTTTTGTAGCCCAACTATTTCCTAGCTGTAGAGTTCACTTACTCTGGCTTGATTACATCTTAGAAAAAGGTCACATGAAAGAAATGATTAATCATTAACCAGAATTTTAGAAGGAAACTATTTGTGCATATTTGGCAGTGAAATTAAGATGACATTTTCTTATATAGTATTTTCACAAAAACTTTTCAGACATTACCAGAGAACTTAAGTTCAATAAGAAATTACATATGATTCTAGTTTTAAGTATGAATATTAACTGTGGACTTATAGTAAAAGTTTCTGAACAGTTTTATTTTGGATTTTTAGTGTATTAGCTAAACACATGAATTGCAAACACAGTCCTTTGCAGTTAACACCTTGTAATATACAACATGTCTTACAGAGGCGTGTTTTCTCCATGCTCAAATATGTACTATACAAATATAGTATAAAACTAAAGATTAGAAGTGAAATTTTCAAATGTGTATAAAATAAAAGGAACACCACAAGATTCACAGTGTATTGTAGTTCAGAACACACAGAAATCCTGCAGTGTCTAACTGGGTCACAGAACACCTTCTGACATCTAATGCATAATGTTACCACTTGGAAATTGCAAGTGACTAAAATCAGCATCATTCAAAAATAGAATGCTTATTTAGGTATAGATAGTTGAAAGAGGTTGCTCATTTAATCAAACTCAAGAATGCTTTAGGTAACAGGCCTCACTAGTACATAGTCGTTTAGGGTAAATAAATTGTCAGGCATCAGACATATTAAATTTTATGTCTTAGCTATTTTCCTATCGCTGTGATTTTCCTACAATCATGTCTAAGGCCATTTATAAAAGAAACTATTGGGGTTCATGGTTCATTATCAGGTGGGGAATGTGGCAGACGAAGGCAGGCATGGTGCTGGTTCAGTAGCTAAAAGCTTACTTCTGATCTACAAGTGCTAGGTAGAGAGAACCGTAACTGGTATGGTCTAGGCTTTTGAAACCTCAGTCTGCCCCCAGTTACTCACCTCCTCCAACAAGGCCACTCCTCCCAATCCTTCCCAAACAGTTCCACCAACTGAGGCCCAAATATTCAATTTCTATGGGAGCCATTCTCACCACTACACCATTCAAGAATACATTTTCATAACTTCTCAAAACCAATGAACACTAAACATTTAGACTGATGTGTTATAACTGATCTGGAAATTAGTTTGGGGATTGACTTGAAGGCAAACATACTAAAAATGATGTTTGCATTTTTGTTTAGGACATTTTTGACAGTGATTGGTACACCTCCCGAAACCTAATTGGGGGTGCTGACATCATTGTGATCAAATACAATGTAAATGACAAGTTTTCATTCCACGAAGTAAAGGATAATTATATTCCAGTGATTAAAAGAGCATCGAACTCAGTTCCAGTGATTATTGCTGCTGTTGGCACCAGACAAAATGGTAAGTATATGATTTTCTTTTTATAATGAGCATTCAGGTACCATGTTTACAGAGCTAAGTTTATTAATGATTGATGATTAATACAGTTTTATTTTGAAAGCCAAGAAAACCATGAGTTCAAATGCCAGCTGTAATCTCATTGTTTATACAGTACTAGACATAAGAGGAGAGGGTGGAAAACTCCTGCTGTGATTTAGCTATAAATCTTCCTTTAAGTCACTCCTGTGCTGTACATCAGTAGTTATCTTTTATTGATACAGGCTGACTTTGAACCATATTAATTGCCCTTAAGGTCCATTTGATGGGCAAGGACAGATTATCCATGAAAAGATGTGGCCATGTAAGCAGGATTGTAAGGCAGATAGCAAGGAGTGAGCCAGAGACATTTGACAGCACTACCCGAAGAGAGGGCTGTTTATTACCACATGCTTGGGTGGTTCCTGAAGTTCAGGCTGTCTCTGCCTTTGCTGTTGTGCATGTAATCATCAGATATCTTGGTGCCAGCTCAGGACTCTTTGACTTGGTAATATTTTGTAAGTTTACTCGGTGTTATTTCCTTAGTAAGGCTGTCTTTAAATCCTCATTTTAATTCTTTTTTAAAAACAAATTTTTAAAAATTGAGGTGTAGCAAATTGTTTTACATTAGGTTTCCATTGCTGTGATAAAACACCATGACGGAAAACAACTTGAGGACTGTTACACTTCCAGGTGACAGGTCATCACTGGGGGAAGTACCTACAGGAGGAACTCAAACAGAACAGGAGCCTGGAGCCAGCAGGGGAGGCAGAGGTCATGGAGGAGTGCTGCTTATTGATTTGCTCTTCATGGCTTGCTCAGCCTGCTTTCTTATAGAACCAGGACCACCGGCCCAGGGATGACACCACCCACAAAGAGCTGTGCCCTCCCACCTCAGTCATTAACCAAAAAGATGGTATCGTAGTCTTGGTCACAGGCCAGTCCTGTGGGATATTTTCTCAGTTGAGGTTTCCTCCTCCTCAATGTCCCTAACTGCTATCAAGATGACATAAAACCAGCCAGCACAGTAGGAAACATGATTTGCCAACCTGAGAATACAGCTTAATGTATCTTACTTAGGCATTCATCCATCTCATGGAGTAGGGTTTAGGATCTTCACAGGGCTTCAGAAGACGTCCTTAGGCTGCTCCACTGGAAGATTACACACTCTGTCCAGGGAGCGTTGTTCTGACTTACGACATTAGTTGTACCTGTGCTTGAACATTATACAGAGTTACACAGTGTGCATGTATTACTTCCTCATTTAATTGCTATTGCAGTTATGCCATGGTATGAGCATGCAGTAAACTATGTCTCCACTGTCCTTCTGATACTTCCATTGTTCCTTGGATTGCTGGGCCAGAGGGGCAGGTTTACGTTTCACACTAGTACTTACAGACAGAACAAGCTCGACCCACCCTTGACCTCCCATTCTCAAGACTTCACTAATTTTTTTTTTTTTTAATCTTGTTCATGATTCTTGAAAGAGTTATCCTTAGATTTGAATCGCCTTCTGCTTCGGGACTCCAGCCATCCTCCGGGAGCCTCCCTTAGCTGTTGCCTTTGCTTTAGGTTCTCGAAGGGAGCTCTGCTGCTTGCTTGCCAAATTTGCTACACTTTAGTAAAATTTAGTAACAAGTTTGAAATCATCCAAACACTTTCCGCTCCTCTACAGCTACTGTTTCCTGGCTCTTCTAAACTCTGCCCTCTTCTCTGGTGCCTTCCTTATCCTCCTGTGCCCCAGAGTAAACAGAGGAGTTGTTTAGTCTAGTTTCTCTTAGCAGTCTCTCCCTAGACCTTTGCCTAGTGTGTCCCTGGCTTTCTTTGTACACTTACATGTACTTGGTGTCTGCACTCTGCTTCTTTGGTTGTGTCCTGTCCCCTGACCTGTACCCTCATGGATGTGATTCTCCTGTTAGTGGTTTCCCTTTACCTCTCTGTTCACTCAACCAAATGTGAGACGCATCTTTCTCTCACACCAACCACATCCAGGAAGCTAAGGACCTTGCTTCATTTTATGCGAAGTAAACTTCAAACTCACTGCATTAGGGATGATTGTTGTCATCCCTAATGGGTTTCCATTCTTTGTCTTTTAATGTTTTTTTTTTTTTAAGTTTTGGTGTTTTTTAAAAAAAATTGTGTGTGTATGTGTATGCTTGCCTGGGCTTATGTCTACCCCGTTCATGCACTCCTGTCAGAGGCCAGAACAGGGTTTTAGATCCCCTCACATTAGAGTTACTGGTACTGTTGTGAGCTGCCCAGTGTAGTTGCTGGGAGCCAGATCTAGGCCTCTGCCCTCATTGAATCTTTCATGGTGGTGTTTTTTGGTTTTCTAAAAGGGTAAACTGCAGATATTTGGAAGTACTCAAATTGATGCAATTTTACACCCACAAATTCAGGCACATGCAAATAGAAAAGCAAATACTTATTTGTAATGCACAAAAAAAAAACACAACAAATTTCAAATATGACAAAGCTACTAAATGCCACAAATGTCTAAAAGATGCTTCTATTTAACAGCTTAAACTTCTTTGTTTATCCCTTTTTTAAAATATTCTTTTGGTTTTGGGGTTTATAAAGTCTTTAATGACATCTTCGAATGGATTACTTTGTGTTATTTCCTATAGAGAAACAGGGTTATAACAAGTTTGGGTTTTTTAATTTCTTCACTCTCTACATCTTTCTGGCCAGACACCTGAGTTCATGCTGTGTTCATATTTCAGCTCAGCGTGATGAATTCTCATGATATGTCTGTACTGTGTGGCCAGAATGTTTCTAGGAGTCACTGTAGGACAGTCACCACATACTTCCCTGTTCCTGGAGGTGCCACAGACTCTAAGTGACAACTTGCTGACCCTAATTTACTTAGTAGCATCTAGAGACATGGATAGCTTCTTCAGAGTGGCCTCATTCAGTATGAACTAAAGAGTGGAGAGACACAGTTTTATTTTTGTTTGTTGGTTTTTTGAGACAGAGTTTCTCTGTGTAGCCCTGGCTATCCTGGAACTCTGTAGAACAGGCTGGCCTTCAATTCAGAAATCCAGTTGCCTCTGCCTCCCAAGTACTGGGATTAAAGGCATACTCTGCCACCACCACCACCACCACCACCACCACCACCACCACCACCACCACCACCTGGCAGAGACAGTGATCTTCATCAGATACATATTTTACTTTACCAATTTTACAGCAGCGTATAACTGTGTAAAGGAATACGTTGTTGAGTTTTCTCCCAGGGATTTGCAAAGAAACTACAGAAAGCCTTGAAGTTTAAGCTTTATGGTGGCTTGGCCTCTGGCCTCCTGTTCTTGATTTCCTTCTTTCTAAAATAAACTCCAAGTAGTCATGTCAGGATACAAGTCAGATCAGCATAGTCAGTGCTTTGAACTCTTCAGAAACTTCATTCCTTGTTTTCATTTTCCCAGATTTCTAACATAAGAAAATTGTCAAAAATAAAATTGCAGAATTTTTTTTTCTTCCGAGACAAGATTTCTCTGCGTAACAGTCTTAGTTGACCTGGAACTTGCTCTGTAGACCAGGCTGGCTTCAAAAATCACAGCTATCTGCCTGCCTCTGCCTCCTGAGTGCTGGAATTAAAGATATGTGCCACTACCACCCAGCAAATTACATAATTTATAACACATACACAGAAATGTGCATTTTATCTTCTAAATTATTTGAGACAACATTGTAACATGAGGTTTTTTTTCACTCCTGATTGCTCAATAGTCATCATAAGAACAGTGGTTTTATTCACTTTTTGCTCACAGTCCGGTCGTCACTCAAGAAATGTGACATATTGTTATCTACTATCCACATTTCCATTTTCTTGCTTATTCCAATAATGTGATTTACAGTTGTTGTTTTTTTTCCATTTCAAGATATAAATATTACACTGTGTTTAGTTATCTATTTGTCTAGTCTTTAATCCACAATTGAGCTCCATGTCTTCCCCCTCTTAGGGGAGTTTCATGACATGGACATTTTAAAAGCATCTTGTCCCATTATTTTGTATAATCCTCTCTGTTGGGGCACACAAGCGTGAATAGTGTGAGCTGTCCTCCCTGTACTCTGTAAGCAGCCTCCACTTTTCTCTGCCCCCGCCCCGTTCTTATAACTTATCAGGACTTATTTTTGAGGTTAGCATTATGATCTATTACTCTGTTCAGTAGAATCCATATCTAGGGTGTCCTTTCAGCTAGTTCCAGTCAGTTCCCACCTCTTTTCCATTCTTGCTGGAAGATGTTGACAGCTTCAATACTGCTCTGGCAGCTCAGGTTCTCCTTGTTGGGATGATGTGCGGAAATGACCAGTAGGGCTGCACACTACCGCAGGTGTCATTGTGTCCATCTCCTTTCAGTGTGAAGCCAGAGGTTACATCTGTTTGTAAACCAAAGGTCCTCATTTGTAGTTTTCTTCTTACCTAGCATTTGCATCCACATTAGTAACTTTGTATTGTAAGCTACTCATCTGAAATACAAAAGCTTTCATGATCTGGTTTCTGACTATTTCTTGAACATGTGGGGCACAATTCCCATTTCCTATAACAGTGACTCTGGGCTCCTTGAAGAACCTCATGCTTTTCCTCCGTCTTTGAAGGTCACTTTCCTTTTGGTTTTACCACCAGCACTCCACCATTTTGTCATCGTTATAGGTCTGCTGTGGGCTGAAGTAGGCAATTCTGGATCTCTCCTGATGCTCTGAGCTTTTATATTTTCTGTTGCTGAATTCTTTCTCCTCCCTCTTGCCATCCTTCTTTTGGGTAGCATCTCACAGTGTAGCCCAGGCTTATGGTGATATGTTATATATTTAATAAAACCAATCTGGAGTATCAGAGAAGAGATCCACCCACATTCAAGCCAGGCAGAGGTAGCGCACACACTAGTCCCATCACTTACTTGGGAGGCAGAGATCTTCAGGATCTCAGTGAGTTCAAGGCATAACAAAGCAGTACTAACTTACACCTTTAATCCCAGCACAGGGATCCAGGGGATTTTTGTGAGTACAAGGCCAAACAGCCAGGCGGTGAGGGCACACACCTTTAATCCCAGACAGGGAAAGCAGTGATGACCTACACCCCAGGGTGTGGTGACCTATGCCTTTAATTCTATAACTCCAGAAAGAGAGATCTTTCTGTGTTCCTGTGAGTACCAAATAGTAGCCCATGCCTTTAATCTTAACCTGGATGTCATACAACTGGACAAAGAAGTTATTTAAGGCAGGCGTAGGAAGACAGATTAGGCATTAGAAGTGACAAGCAGCAAGGCTGAGGAAACTGGAAGATTGCTGGTGAGATTTGACTGTGGTGTTTCTCTCTTTGATATGTCAGTCTTTCCCTGATATCTGGTTCTGAATTTCTTTTAATACAACCAGAGTTTGTGCAACACAGGCTGCCTTGACTTTGTGGTCTTCCTGTCCCAGCCTCCCAAGCATTTCAATTACAGCATCCCCTTATATTGCTTTCGTCTTGGCCTCTTTGGCTTGTATAAAAGTTTTCTGCCGCTGTACTTGATTGAAATTTTAATTTCAATATTTTTTGTATCTAGAATCTCTATATAGTTCACTCACAATTTCTTATTTCTGACTTAAAAAATGTACATTTGTTAAAATATACTTAAGTTCATCTATTATAGTTAGTTATTCTTGTTGGCTGAATGTTAATTGCGTTTTGTTTAGGTATTGTGAGGTTTTTGTTTCAGGATATAGCTGTTTCTCAAATGATAGGAAATCCTTTGTTTACTTTTGAACTTCATTTTCCAGGCTGGATTGATTCCTTTCTCTTGTTCTGCCCAGCTGCTGTCTGGGGCTGGGCTGGTAGTGGAAATACTCACAAGGTCAATGGTTCTAGCTGCTTCCTTCTGTCAACGTGCTTTGGGCAGCTACCAGCCATTTGCCTCTGGTCCTGCTATTTCCTGCTTCCCACATTTCAGCTGTGAATACTCTGGATGTTGCTCCAGTGTGGGAAAAGCATCTATGTGTAGTCTGGTTTCATTCATCTTTTAGTCCAGCGCTGTCCACCCTCATTGTGCCAGGCTATCCTAACATATGACCTGATGTCACTTCACTTCATGTTACTGTTGTGGTGTTCTCAGATCTCTCTCTTAGCTCTTTTCCTCCCTTCCTTCTTTCCTTCCCTTCATCCACAGCTTTCCTTTTCTTTAGTCACGTGTGGGGCTTGGCAGGTAGAGGAGATGGCAACGTGGACTTCACTCGACATCCTACAATTTTAATATTGAGAATATGGGGCAGGAGAGACAGCTCAGTGGTGAAGAATACCCAGAGGACCTGAGCCTGATTTCCAGAACAGCTGCTTGGAATTCCAGGGATTCTAGCACCGTCTTCCAGGTTCCCAGGTACACACACACACACACACACACACACACACACACACACACACAGAGACACTGGTACACATAAATAAAAGTTATAAGAAAGAAATCTTTTTTTAAAATGGAAATATGTTTTCTTCTTGTTGGGGCCCACACCTCTGCAGTTGTGGTCCCCTCTTGCTGCAGTACCCTTGCACAGTCCCTGCTGTAACTGCTAACATTGCACCACACTGAGTTCATGTCCTCTCCTCTGATCCTAAGGTAGCTCTGGATACCTTTATTTTAGTATTCACTGTTGCAGATGTTTTTCATCACATCTGCCTTGGTCGGTTGGTCATGTGGAGTCACTTTCTATCTTTATTTCCCTGTTAGCAGTACTAATAACCATCTTTTAGTGAGTGAACGAATTGTTTTATAAATAATCTAAGTGAAGAAAATCATATTTATTAAAGTCATGAAATGAATTGACTAAAATGGAATTAGATATTAATTATGGAACTTGATCTGGCTGTTAACTCAAGGGCTTTATGGCTCCTTTCCACCTCTTCCCTCACAACACATTTTACTGAGATGGGTAATTTTGCTCATTCTCTTGGAGATTTTTTTAGAGCTTATTCAGGAAAGCCTTCCTGTCTCTTTTGGGGTGTGTGTGTGTATGTGTGTGTGTGTGTGTGTGTGTGTGTGTGTGTGTTTGTATACGTATACATGCATTAGTTTGTTTGATTGAGATAGGGCTTGCTATGTAGTTTAGGCTTGTCTTGAATTTGCTAGCCCTATATTTCAGCTTCTGAAAGTCTAGGATTACAACTGTGTTTGACCCTATTACACTTTTTTTTTTTTTTAACAAACTTGGCAGTGTGGATATTATCATACTTGGTTCTGTTTTTTGAGACAGTGTCTCATGTAGCCCAGACTGATTTTGAACTCGTTACATAAACAAAAATGACATTGAATTTACAATACTTCTGCTTCCATGTCACCAGTACTGGGGTTACAAGTGTGTGCTACATACCTTTTATTCGATATCTTTGGGATAAGCATGCACTCTTAACCATTAAACCACATCACCAGCACAAACTTTGGGGTTTAGCACACAGTGAACATATCTGTGAAGGAGAAATCTGCACAGTAGCCCTAGGATGCATTCATAATTCTAAATTTCAGGAGATGGGCATCTTGCCTTTCAAGTTGTCTTTTTTTCTTCTTATTTTTCCTCCAAGTTATCTTTAAAACTCTGGCTGGGCTAAAATTTATCAAAGGAATTTTTAAAACTTTCGGGCAATGACAACATTGTAAAGAGTACCCTACTCTCAATGCCACTGCTTTGAAAGAAATGCCATTTATTTGAATGCAAGAGTACATTGTTTGCTTACAAGAATAAATAAACATTTTATGATAATATCTTAAAAGTAATGTGTGTTGGGGGGGCAGTAAAGACAGTACTAACTCAGATTCCCAGAGCCACTGTAGCCATGAGGCAGGCAGTTCTCTGTAAGTTCAGGGCCAACTTGGTCTACATAGTATATTACAGGACAGCCAGAGCTACTAACCTGTAGTAGCACGAATTTGAATTGTAAGAAAAGAAGACTCTGAGCCAAATATTGGGGAAGGCTGAAATATCAGAGAGAGGAAGCACCACAGTCAAACTGTCTTGCAACTTCCTCATCTTCACTCCTGGTCTCTTCTGCCTGTTGATTCTGTCAGTCGCTTCTGTTTCTTCTTGGTTTCTACAGCCCTTATATACCCTATCCCATCCAGGTTAGGATTAAAAGCATGCAGCCTTGAACTCACAGAAACAGAAGAAGTTCTGTCTCTGGAGTTATGGGATTAAGGGTGTTGGTCTCCATTCCTGTTTTCCCTGTGCTGGGATTAAAGGTGTGTGTGACTGACTCAGCTGTTTATCCAGGTATTCAGGGATCAAGGATTTCCTGAGCTGTCTGCCTAGGATTTGACTGGGTTGTCTTTCTGATAACCCACGATTTATTAAATACCTAACAAATATCCACACTAACTCCTGCCTCAAAATAAACAACAAATAAATGTTATTTTTGGATCCTCTGGTTGTTATGTGCTTCATATGAATGCATTTAATCTAGAAACACTTTACTTAATCTCCTGTAACCAATTCAAGACCAACTTTTGCATAGAACCTTAGCTATAGCTGATTAGTATGGGGAAATGCCAGAATGGGTTAGAACAGAATCTCAGAGTATCCCAGTTAGGAAAACTTTTCTTTAAAGCAGGTTTGAAGAAATCCTTTGGAATCCAGAAAACGTGTAACTAACCAGCTGATTACATGACAGTTTTCCTTTGGCTCAGTGAACAGAAGGAAATGTCTTTAGTGACATGGAGAACAGGTACATGATGAGAGCTTTGTTCTGCTGGCTTCTAATAAAACTTAGTTTTTCCTTAAAGTTGGATTGTTAGCCATTCTTGAACATCAGGTTCATTTTCCTCTTGAAACACTGATAGCTTTGTATAACCTTTATCCGGAAAGTTGAGTTCAGGTTGGCCCTGAACTCACAGAGCACTGCCTGCCTCATGGCTACAGTAGCCTCATAACATGATCTGCCTACCCACTCCCTCCAACCACACAGGGAAGCCTTTGTAGACATAAGAAGGCCTGTCTTCAGAAAAATCAAGGCGCTGTTCAAATAGGCCTTGTAAAGAATGAGAAATGCCCATTGTTCTTTCTCAAGACGGCCTACATGCTACCTAAACAGCTTGCTACCCTTGAAAAAAGTCTTAGAAAAAGTGTAGTCAGGTTTGAATGTATGGGATAATTAAAGAAGCTTGGCTTAATAATGTTTCTAATCATTGTATTTTGGAATCTGGTAATCTCTGTGTAAACATTTTTATTCTGCTTTGGATAGCCACTTTCATGTATCAGGTGGAGCCCGGGACATGTTTGTTTTCCAGCTCTCCTTCCCAAGGCTAAGACACCTAACAACACACTTGGGCTGCCATTCTCTTCTCTGCAAAAGAAAGATAAAAGTACATGGCTTAGGAACTTTATTTTTATTTATTCTTTTTTTTTTTTTTTTTGAGACAAGCTCTCCATATGTAGCTGTCCTGGAACTCACTATGTAGATTAGGTTTGCCTCAAATTTACAAAGATCCCCTGGCCTCAGCCTCCTGAGTCTTAGGACTAAAAAGGCTCTTTGGTTTCTGAACATTAAAATGATACAGCTCAATTGGTAATGGTGTTTGCTGCCAAGACTGAGGACCTGAGTTCAATTCCTGGAGCTCAAATGGTGGAAGGAGAGAATTGATTCTAGAACGTTATCTTTTGACCTTCAGTCATGACTGTGGACTACATCCATACATACACAGATGCGTACCATTTATGTACAGTAACTGGGTGTTGCATGAATTCTGGTTGTAATGAAAGAAACTCAGAGCCAGATATGGGGAAAGGCTGAGATATCAAAGAGAGGAAGCACCAGTCAAATCTCACCCAGTTATTTTCCAGCTTCCTCAGCCTCGATCCTGGTTGCTTCTAATTGCTACTGTTTTCTTGGCCTGCCTTAAATACCTTCTTCGCCCAGCTGTATCCCGTCCAGGTTAAGATTAAAGGCATGAGCTACTCTATTTGGTAGTCAGCCTTGAACTCACAGAAACACAGAAAGATCTCTGTCTGTGGAGTTATGGGATTAAGGGTGTAGGTCACCACTCTCAATGCCCGCCCCCATTAAAGGTGTGTACCATTGAAGCCCCCTGTTTGGCCTTGTACTCAAAGAGATCCTCTGGGTCCCTGTGCTGTGGGAGTTACCACTTCTCTGTTATCCTGGAACTCCCGGAGCTACCGCTGCCTAGTTTGACTGTGGGTTGATCTCTTGATATTCCAGGTTTTATTAAATATGTAACATATCACTACAACTGGGTAACATTTTTGTGCTGCCCAATTGCTCAAATGCTTTCTCATGGTTCTGATGCTACACACATACACACACACACACACACACACACACACACACACACACACACACACGGTGTTTCAGGTGTGCTTCTCCATAGGCAGGAGCTGCTTTCTCCAGGGTAATATCCTCTCCATGAATGCAGCCTTTGTTCAATTGCTGAGTATGAGTAGGACACAGAGGCTTGGTACCTTTCTTCAAATGGGAAAACCTCTAAACAGCTAACCTCCAGAGAGCCTGTAGTATGCAGTGAGATCTCAGGTACTGCATTGTTGCCCTCAGACCCATTTTCCTCATCCCTGAGAAGAGCTATTTCTCAGGTCTCTGTACTGGCTATTTTGTCAACTTGACACAGTACAGTTATCCAAGACGTGGGAACCGCTACTAAGAAGATCCCTCTATAAGACCGGGCTGTAAGAGAGCTTGTAAGGCATTTTAAAATTAATATTGGCAGAAGAGGGCCCAGCCTATTGTGGATGGTGGTGATCCTAAAGTCTATAAGAAAGCAGGCTGAACAAGCCAAGAAGCAGTATCTCCCAATGGCCTCTTCGTCAGTTCCTCCCTCCAGTTCCTGCTATGTTTGTGTTCCTGTCTTGACTTCTTTCCTGTTGTTTTTGGTCATGGTGTTTCATCACTATCCCTAACTAGGACTATCACCCAGCAGTGAACTCCCTGCACCATTCTCCATCTTAGACTACACCTCCCAGGGACACCAACTGCCAACAACTTGCCCTTCTCAGAGACTTAGCTGCTTTTTGAATATGGCATGTCTGATGTTTAACCCTGAGGCAAAACAAAGCTGGCTGAGGAATATGGGGCTAAATATTTTTGACCTTAGGAAGAGTGTAAAGTTGCCATAAGCTATACCTTTTCTGTTGTAAACATGTCTGTTGTACATACATGAATCCTAGGAAGTTTGCTTTTTTGTTAGATTTGATTTAATTTTATTGCTAAAGTAGAAAATGTTTTAGAGCCTGGGGAGATGGCTCAGCAGGTAAGAGCACTAGCTGCTCTTCCAGAGGGCCTGGATTCCTTTCCCAGTCTCAGCATGGTGGCTCCTAACCATCTGTGACTCCAATCCCAGGGGATCCAATGTTGTCTTCTGGCCTCTGTTGGTACCTGACACTCACACAGTGATCAGACATGCATGCAGGCAAAACATCCAAACAGACTGAAAGTAAATCTTCAGAGTAAAATGTTTTAGAATTAAATGATTGCGTTAAGAATGCATTTAATGTGAAATTTATAAGGTAATGACAGTCTAGCAGTCTGCAACTTTAATATTCTTGTCAATTGAGGTTTCATTAAAATAAAATTTATTCAAACTTGGTGATCTACTTAACAGAAAATTTATGACAGAAGAAGACCCAATGCTCTGTTTTCATGGTTTGTGTGTGTGATCAGATGGAGACATTTGATCTAATGGTCTAGTGATACAATGTTGGGGTGCTGTAACTGCATCAGGTCAGCTGTCACTGGCTGGTGAGTGGCATTGCTATGCTTCCCTTTGTAATAGCCACTCACTAACTTCCCAATTCTTCTGTTTCCTAAAACACTTTGTTCTCCTCATGGTCAACGCTTGTTTATTAAGGACTTTTTCTTTTTCTACACTGACACTATTTATTGAGAGTCTTATGTGTGATGATTCTATCCATTAATGTTCACATTGCCTGTTTTGTTTTTTTTTTCCACGCTTAATTTCAAAACCATCTGTTTTTACATTCCTTTCCTCAGAAGAATTACCTTGTACATGCCCCCTGTGTACCTCAGACCGGGGGAGCTGTGTTAGTACCACAGAAGGGATCCAGCTTGCCAAAGAACTGGGAGCGACTTACCTGGAACTGCACAGCCTTGATGACTTCTACATCGGGAAGTATTTTGGAGGAGTGGTGAGTGGAGAGTTCTGCAGCTTGTGAGGTCGTTTGTCAGGCTGACACTTCAGCTCCTTTCTAGAGCATTGATTGGAGTTTTAGTTTCATAAGCATAATTTGTTTTTAACCTTGAAAAACACAGTAAGTAAAGCATAGGCTAAATCAGTGTAAAATTATAAAATTCTTTATCCAAATGAGACATTTTTAATCATCTATTAAGATTTTTTTAATCTCAAATTTGGTACTATATCAGTCTTTGTGTATGTCAAAATCACATGTTCTTACACAAACCTACACAAGTTTATAGTAATCTTGTTAGTATGTGTGTGTATGCATACACATATATGCACACCTATGCCTGTTTGTGGGCATGGGTGTATATATTCATACTTAGGTATGAAGGCCAGACACTGCTCATCTTTTTTAAGGACAAGGACACTCATGGACTTAGAATGTAACCAGAAAGTTAGGCTGACTGGTCAGTGTGGCTCTGACGTCTTCCCCACCCCAGTGATGGCCAGTGAAGCATGCTTCTCCATGCTCAGTATTACTTGGGAAAGGACAATACATGTGCTATGTCTAGGAGCCAAAGGTCATTGCTGAGTGTTCTTCAGGTGCCACCTCTTTGTTTCATAAGACAAGGTCTCATTGGCCTGGAGCTGACCGATGGCATAAATGGCCAATGAACCCCAGGGATCTGCATATCTGCTGAAATTATAAGCCCCAACATTTTTCCCCCCACATAGATCAGGTCCTTGTACCTGCAAACTACTTTACTGACTGAACCGTCTCACCATCCTGGTTTAGTTAGAATGATCCACTTACAGCAAGATGAACTTTGCAATCTGAACCAGTGGGTCTTAAAAGTTCTATTTTTACTAGTTGAAAGCAGTAATTTTTTCTGCATTGTTCAGCAAGACATAATGACCAGTCTTGCTCTAATTCAAACATACACTCAGTTCTAAATGTCATCAGACCCTTCCTTTCAGGGCTCAGGGAACTATGTGCAAAAGAAGGTAAAAAGAGTATAAAAGCCCGAAAGGATGTATGATACCAAGGAGACAGTGCTTTCCAAACACAACAGGACTGCCACATATGTAAACTCACAGAGACTGTGGCAGGAGGCACAGGGCCTGAACAGATCTAAGAGAGGAGGAAGATCTGGTTGACAACCATTTGCAAAGAGAAAAATTAGTTTTTCTCCAAGGGAGTCTCACTGATACACAAACCATACTTAAAGCCCCATGCCCAGTAATACAACACAAAACAAAGTCTGTGGAGTTCTTGTACATTTTTTTGGCATACATTGCTTTGTGTTTATTTTTTTCTTACTGGTCTTTGCTTATATATTATGGTTTAGAATTCTGTGTTTTTATGTGGGGTTGTGTGTGTGTATTTCATGTGCTTTTTATTTGTCTATTTTTTTTTTTTTTTTTTTTGTCTACAGAGAGGAAAAAGATAGTTAGATGGGAGGTGTAGAGGCTCTGGGAGGAATTGGAGGAGAAAGAAAGTGATTAGAATATATTGTATGAAAAACATTATTTTTTGGGGTGGGGGGGAATCACATACACACAGACAAAGGGCTGCTTATGTAGATAGCTTCTTGTTGGATGTGGAGGAGCCAGGCTTGGTTTATTCAGTTGCAGTGGTTGTGTGTCTTGTCATTTTAAGCATTTTAAGTCTCAACACATAATACCTATCCACAGTACTAGGAGTATAAGGTCTTTGGAGAATACTTGCATATTTAATAATTTACTGTTCTTGAACTATCCAGCTCTCCAAGAAGTAACCCTTAGGCAAATCTGATAATCATCAATGAAAGTCAACACCAAAGACTACCTTAAGTGTGAGATCTTTGGACTTAACATACTTATACGTCATTACAATTATCACAGATGACTATAAAAATTTTATTCTCTAGAGTGCTCTAACTTGACTGTAATAAACAAATATAAGTGGTACTTTTTTATATTAAACATAAATAGCTACAAGTAAGTCCAGGATTTTTATTATAGTAGGTTTAAAATATTTTAATTTGATCAAGAACTGTACATCTCCATCAGATACTTAGGTAATTTATGTGGGGGCAGGTGGTAGCATCTTTCTTTAATGATTTCATTTGATCGCTATTTCAAGGGTTGGATTTAGTTTTATTTCTGTTGGGATAAGAGTCTCCTGGCTCTCTATTCCAGCTTCTGGAGCCTGAAATATTTGGGATTACTCTTCTCATCTCTCTCCTCTATGTTTCTTTTTATTCTTAATGTTAATGATATAGTTACAGTGAGAGACCTAAAGACTGAAGATGTGGTCAAGGTCAGGAGAGAGACATGGGTGTTTCCTTTATGTTAATACTTAGTAGGAATATGAGGTAGGATCAAGATGATCTTGGTGCATATGTTATGGTGGTGATGGTGTGTGTGTGTGCGTGCATACGTATGTGCCTTCATACACTTGTATGTACCATTGTCTGAAAATGACCTTGGATGTGGGTCCCCACTTTCCACCTTGTTTGAGGTAGACTCTCTTGTTCCCATCATGCTTCCCTGACACCACTTGACCCAGAAGATTTAGGAAACATTCTGGCTCTACTTCCCATTTCTCTGTAGGAGTGGGAAGATTACAGAGTGTTACCACTTCTGGCTGCACATGGGCTCTGGGTTTCCAAACTGAGGTCCTCACACTTAATTGGCAATTACTTTATCCTCACCTCTTGAGACATCTTCTCAAATCCCTCTAGACTCTTGAGAACTAATTTGTAACTGGAATCTTGGTGGTAAGAGACTATGGCATTTGCAAGAAAACAACTGGAGTTACAATATTGAAGTGAAAAGGTGTGTAAAATCTTGGGTTGCAGGGATGAAGAGTTGTACAGCATTCTTTTTAGTGCTAAGTAAAAGGATACGTGACCATGAAGTTGAGAGAGCCCCACCATCTAGTTGTATGCCTTCCAATAGGGCATAAGTTAATAGCACCAAAGGACTACCTGGAGCAGATACCATTCAGTTTCTAGAACTACGTATGCTTTTACATGTATCTATTGGGTATTTAAATTAATCAAAGTAAACAAAATGAAATTAACTTCCTTGAGTGTTAGATGTGGGTCACATTTCAGAGTGCTCTGTAGCTTTGGCACACTAAGTTCTATTAGACAGTGCTGCTGTGACCAGGCTCCAGACACAGGACTCAAATCATCCAGCCACTGGTCTAAAGTCTGTTTTTAAGCCTGCTCTCCCAGAGGACCTGAGAGGTGGCCAACAGGTAACTATTTAAAGGGTGAGGGTAACAGCTGCAGCTTGGGGGTGCTCTTGGGTGCACAGGATGGTCGCCTTAGGGGCCAGGAGTTAGAGGTGACTAATCTTCTCTCCTTGTATCTCTGAGGCGTTTCAAATTTTAAGCTAAACCTCGCTAAACATGTCTGTGTGATGATAGGTTTCTCAGAACAGGAATATAGAGAATCTTTTCCCCCCTCATTTTCTGATTAACATTTTAATATTCTGCTGGGTGGATGACATCCATTTGTGCTTTTACCCCAGGTCCTGTAAGGCACATCACAGGTGGGGAGATCGGTTAGTGCATGTTGAGAGTTTTCATTAGGAAAGAGCAATGTATTAAGAGAAACAAGTGTAGCTACCTTGCTGAAAGGGGGTATCTGTGCACAGATGTGGCCGTACCTGTTACTACCTTGAGTGTATTAACTACAGTGGTTTCCCACTGAGGAAACTGCTGTAGCCATGGGGTTGCAGTATGTTTGCTGCTTGTTTGAGTGTTCAAAAAAATAATTTTTTTCTCAAGTGAGGGTACCTGTGTTCAGACAAAACAAACCAATCTTTCTAAATATATTTATTTTTAATATTAAAAATTATTTATACATGATTGCTAGTATTGGCACTGACATTGAAACCATTTGCAAATGTGATTTGGAATACAGATAATCATGTCAGGTATACTTGTGTTGGTCTTAATTCTGATTTGATTCATGTTTCAGTTGGAGTATTTTATGATTCAAGCCTTAAATCAGAAGACAAGTGAAAGAATGAGGAAAAGAAAAATGACCAACTCCTTTCATGGAATTAGACCTCCTCAGCTTGAACAACCAGGTGCGGAGACATTAAGAAGACGTTACTTACAAATCATTCCTCACAGAGCTTAGGGAAACCACTTTCAATCCAGGCATGCTCAGGGCCCATCTGATATTCTGATTCAGTGAAGTGGGGACAAGGGCCAGGACTTTCTCAGATGACACAAAAGCTGGTGACTCTTAAACTGCACTTCTGAGAAAATACCTATGTGCAGTTTGATCCTATAGATTCTGAATATGTGGCAGAGAGGATCTATTGAGGTTAAAGACCAACGCAGTAACTACCGGAGGCCATGCATCAGTCTTAACTGGATGTATGACGAATAAGTCAGTGTTCTCATTGGGAGAACCACAGGGTCTAATGCCTGCAGCTTACTTTTAAAGAATTTTGCTGGTGTGTGTGGATATCTGTCTGTGTCTGTGTTTGTGTCTAAAGACACAAAGCAGGGTGACAACTTAATTTCTACAGGATGAAGTAAAGGGTGTATGGGTGTACTATCGTTTGTGCATCTGAGTGTAAATAGAAAAAGAAAATTTCAATCATTATCAGAACATTTTATATGGTTTTATAATATAATAGTAGAATGATTATCTATTGGATCAGTTTGCCTTTGGTATTATTTCTAAAAATACTAGGTACTTGATATCATAGAATAATGACTATAGTTTTCTATCACTTTTTTTTTGCTTTGGTTTGGTTTTGATTTTTGAGACAGGATTTCCCTGAGTAACAGTCCTAGCTCTCCTGAAGCTTTCTTTGTAGACCAGGCTGGCCTCAAACTCATTGAGATCTGCCTGCCTCTGCCTCCCAAGTGCTGGTATTAAAGGCATATGCCACCACTACCCAGCTGATTATAGTTTATTACGATAATGTTATTGAATTTCATGAATAAATGGAAAAGACAAAGAAATGATGATGAGATGCACATTGCATATATGCATTGAATAATCAGTGTGTATTCCATACATGTGAGGTATTCCTATTTGTCAATCTCCCTGAAAAAAACCCTTAAAGTAGGCACTGGAGAAGTATTTGTTGAATGAATATAAATATAAAGCAAGGAAATGCAAATTAGAATTGAGGACTCATCTTTACCTTTTAAAAAGTTCAGATAAGGTTTGTTATATGGTCAGTTCTGGACCCTTAAATATTTTGTTCGAAAAGAACAAATAGTGTACACAGTTAATTGTTCTCACTAATTCAAAGGAGACAACATTCTCGTTCTTCAGAGGGACCAAACATCCCACACCATTTAATATTGATAGAAACTTCCCCAGGGACTCTTCATTTGGGGGTTTTGGTAATATGGTGTATAGTGTCCCCAGCAGTGCCTGGGCAGCAGCTACAGCCTGTGTGTCTTTCCATTTAGAGAACTGTTGAAGTAGTACAAATTTGGGTTGTATAAATGAGACTCAGAGCCAAATATTGGGGGAAGGCTGAAATATCACAGAGAGTGGAAGCACCACAGTCAATTCTTGCCCAGTTGTCTTGCAACTCCCTCAGTCTCGCTCCTGGTAGCTTCTGCCTGTTGCTTCTGCCAGTCACTTCTGATTCTGCCTGGTTTCTAGAGCCCTTATATACCCTATCCCATCCAGGTTAGGATTAAAGGCGTGTAGCCTTGAACTCACAGAAACAGAAGTTCTGTCTTTGGAGTTATGGGATAAAGGATGTTGGCCACCACTCTTAGCTTTCCTTGTGCTAGGATTAAAGATATGTGTGATTGACTCCACTGTTTATCCTTGTATTCAAGGATCAAGGATTTCCTGAGCTGTCTGCCTAGGATTTGACTGGATGATCTCTCTGATATCGCAGGATTTATTAAATATCTAATAATATATCCACAGACTGTAAACTGAGCACTAAATAAAACCCAGGATCCACTATGACTGCTCCCAGGTGTCTCCGGGGCTGACTCATTCTAAGGCTTAGTGCTGGGCTCTGGGAGCACGTGGCTTTCAGACTGTTAGCATATGAGGTCCTGTGAGGTACCCTAACCATGGAGGTATGATGGCCTTCGGGTGCAGTGCAGGGAGTGTGGCCCCCAAAGATGCTTTTAATCATCACAGACCCAGCTTCCATGCTTTGTTTAGAATAAAGGATTTCTGTTGCTGAAGGAATTAATTTCACTTGCTTGGATTATGGTGCACCATCCTTTCCCTTAGGTTTCTCTGCTCAGGTTTGCCAGCAATGAAAGACTGGCTGCTTACAGTTAGGGCCTGTGGGGAGGACATGACCTGAGGATGTTCTGGGCTAATGGAAAGCTCTCTCTTCATTGGGATCAAACTAGTCATGATAGATCTAAGGGTATGTTCTCCATAGGAACCCATGGATTATAGTTGGCACCCTGGCTGAGGTATGTTGAGTGAAAAGAACTATTTGCTGTTTGTTAAAATAGAATATTCTACCAGAAAGAAAAAAAAGACTAGGGTCAAAGTAAAATTGTTAGGATTTCAGACAATAGAGTAGTTAGAGTCACTGTGATTTATGAAGATATGGAAATTCACTGACACTAAGCATTTGCCATTGACCTCTCTTCCTCATCCAGAAAGACGGCAGATGTGACAGTAGGCTCTTAATTATTTTTAATTTTTTTAATCAGATAGAAAAATGATGACTCCCAACCCCCTTCTAAAGTCCTGTACTTGAGCAAGTGTTTTGAGACACACAAATAATGAGAAATATTATTTTTTGCTTATATCACTAGGTTTTTATTTTCATTGCAAAATATAAATATCATATTCATGTGTGCTCTGTAAAATGTGCTTCTGTAATCCATAATGTACTAGTTTATTATATACCCTAAGGTTAAGCTGTACAGTATCAGTGATTTGTAGATTTAAAAAAATGGACAAGTATTGGTACTTTGTAGGATTCCATCTCATTTCTTAAAAATACTTATTTTTAGTTAGTGAGACTATGGACATAAGAAAATAGGTTATTATTTAATTTTCTTTTGGAAACAGAAAAAATGCCTGTGTTGAAAGCAGAAGCCTCACACTACCATGCTGACTTGAACAACTTGCTGATCTGCTGCCAGTGTGTGGACGTGGTGTTTTACCACCCAGAAGTGACAGGCGTTGTGGAGGCCCACAAGATTGTTCTCTGCGCTGTGAGCCACGTGTTCATGCTACTTTTCAATGTGAAGAGCCCTACCGACATCCAGGATTCCAGTATCATCAGAACCACCCAGGATCTCTTTGCCATAAACAGAGATGCTGTGTTTCCAGGTGCTAGCCAGGAATCTTCCAGCAACCCCCCACTGCGTGTCATTGTTAAGGATGCCCTCTTCTGCTCCTGCTTATCAGACATTCTGCGCTTCATTTACTCAGGTACGTGTCAGGCGCTGTGAGTCCTTCCATTATGTGAAGGTCCCTAGAAAGAAGTCTGTGAGAGTCTTAGTTTGTTTACATTTATCTTACCACCCGCCTTCTGGGGTAACACTTAAACATGATGTAGGGTCTACTTTATATGTAGAAATTAGTTCAAGTTTTTTGTCTTCCTGACAAATTTATTTGCCTTAAGGGGAAAAAATTGGCAAAATCACATAGTTTACAATTTCCATTTTAACCATTCTAAGCGTTTAATGCAATAATATTACATGCATTTATGAAGTGCAATTATCATTTTCATTCATCCATTCCATAGTTCTTTACTTTGAGAATTGAAAGTCTGTCCCCATTAGGTAGTAACTTCTCCAAGCCCATGCAGCCATTCCACTCTCCGTTGTTTTAACTTCACTAGGCAGAGTTGAGATTTGGGAACTGGTTTGTTGCATTTAGCATAATGTTTTGAGGTTCATCCAAGTTGTCTTTTATGTCATTGTTTAATGCTTTGAAAAGAGTCCACTAGTTGTTAGAAAATTAAAAACAGAATTACCACATAATATAGCAGTTCATTTCTGGGTATATTCCTGGAATAATTAAAAGCAAGGTGTCAAAGAAGAGTTGTACAACCATGCTCATAAATGCATTATACACCATAGTTAAAATGGTGAATGTAATCCAAATGTCATCAATGGATTTGAACAAACTAAAATAGTATATATATGCAGTGGAAAATTACTCAGCCCATTTGAATTATGGTTATATCATACAATATGTTAAAATTTAATTATTATTTTAAAGCATAGCCTTAGTTGATTTTTGTTGGAAAAATGAGAATAATGTGGTGGTAGCTTGGTGAATTAGTGGTTTGGGAAATTCATGAGTAAGTACCCATGGGGCACACTGCCTTCAGCTTGTGAAGTCTACCGTGCATTCAGTGCCTTGTAGATCAGGTTCTAGTAGCCAGAGTCACTAAGTAACAGCAACTTAAAAACTTCTTTTAGTTCTACAAATTTTAATGTTTACATTTAGGGTCTCATAGTTCAGCATTTAATACTAATTCTGAAGCTAAAATGTTTGCATGTTAAGAAAAATGATTGTAATGACATGTCTAAGGAACAGTGATGGAGATATTTGACTTTCCCCTGAGTTTACTGTTGAAATTCTGTGAATTATTCAGCAGCCTTCCAGTAATATCCATTTAATCCTGGAAAGCACATGAGCACTCTAAGTCATTTATGTCTTTAAAATGGTTGCTAAAAAGCAGGTCCAATACCAGAGACTGAACCTGCCTGGCATTCTCCTAGGAAGAGATGCTTTTTACATTGTAAAGTCAATTCATTAGAGGTGGGAAAAAATGCAGGCCAATGACAAAAGGAAAAGAGAACAGGAAAGTCTCTTCATGCCCCTGCCAGTTACCCGTGGCAGCATTTTAAATTCTCTCAGATATGATTGGAAAGAAGTTTTATTCACCTATACAGATGTTCTGGTAAACATGTAATCTTTATGTGCTGTTTTCTGGGAACCATGAGTACTTTCCTAGGACTTGGAGTACAGAGGAGGAGATGAGCCATCAGGATCTATGGGAACCATTTCTGCCACCCCTTGAAGCTGTGATGCTGTACACCATGTGGTCAGGCTGGGCTTTTGAAGGGTTCTGTGGTGGTCGGGGTGGGGGCGACTTGAAGTTGAGTGGGCAAAAATTCAGTGAGGAAGCTCCATCAGTCTGGCAAGCAACATCAGGGAGGCTGGCATTGTGACCTTTCAACATTTAGATAAGTCAGAGGTCACCTGAGGATCCCATGAGTGTGCAGATTCTGATGGTGTGCTGGGGTGGGATGCAATGTGAGCTATACTTCCAACAGACTCAAGGTAATGTTTGATACTCTTGAGACAACTGGGTTCAGGCCAAAACCGGTGAAATCGGGCTTAGATTGCTGTTGAGAGGCAAAGCTGAGTTGCCCATTGTCACCTTACAGCACAAAGTACAACTGAGTTAGACTGCAAAGCTGTCTAAGTCAGAGCATTTTGCAGCTTGGTTTTTGGTGTCCTATCATGCAGTTCTGAGATACTGTGGAGGGGATGGGACCCGAGAGCAGCACGTGCTCTGAACTGCACAGACATCTCCCTAGTCCCCCAGTGTTGCTTGTTTGCAGTTGGCATGTTCATTGTACATAGGAATGGACTTCATGAAGACTTTTGTTGTTTTTTTGTTTTTCAAGAGAATTTGCCTGTAACAAAAGCTCTGACTTTCCGGGAACTCACTTTTGTAAACCATCATGGACTTGAACTCACAGAGATCCTCCTACCCCTGCCTCCCAAGTGCTGGGATTATATACTCATTTCCAGTATTT